>JAAWVA010000041.1:268309-325809 GCA_015227895.2 Colaptes auratus | reverse complement strand
GAGCTTTTGCTCCAATGGCTGGTGACGGATTGGCCAAAAAGAAACCAACAGGTTAGACCGGATTTTGGGCCAAGGAGAAAGGCCATTTGTCCTCTCACTGGGAGGGACTGGGAGAGCCATTTCTCATTTGAGTAATGCAGTGATTAACTTTGAGGCAGGAGGGGACACCCCTGGGACAGGGACGCTCTGGGCTGTGGCTTAGCCGGGATCCCCAGCAACTCTGCTGCATTAATGTAATTACCAGACAATCCCTTCTGATAACATAATCACAACCCATATTTCATTCCTCAATTATTCTTCTGATTAGAACAGTTCCTAAGCCATAACCTCCTCACAAAGCCACCACTAAAATGATTTTAAACAGAGAACAATCCAATAATTGCTCCCACCATGTTAAGCCAATTAGCCCAGTGGCAACAGAGCAAAAAGGAATTTTTCTTGCTGACAACTCATCAGCAGTGGAAAGAGAAGTTTCAGCAGCAGCAGAACTCATCCCTCTTCAGAAACCTCTTCAGAAACTTGCTGGCTTTTGAGCAATGAACACACCAGGACCAACCAGCAACACACCGATGGAGTTGCCCTGGCAGAGAGCTGCTACAAGCCGCACCCCGTGGGATGCTCTCCTCCAACAGAGGCTACCAGGATGAATAAAACACTGGAGCACTGCCCTGTGAGGAGAGGCTGAGAGCCCTGAGGGCTGTTCAGGCTGGAGAGGAGAAGACTGAGAGAGGATTTAATAAGTGTTTATCAGTATCTGAGGGCTGGGGGTCAGGAGGGAGGATTCAGGCTCTGCTCAGCTGCACCCTGGGATAGGACAAAGGGCAATGGATATAAACTCCAGCACAGGAGGTTCCACCTCACCATGAGGAGGAAGTTCCTCACTGTGAAGGTCACAGAGCCCTGGAGCAGGCTGCCCAGAGAGGTTGTGGAATGTCCTTCTCTGGAGCCTTTCCAGCCCCATCTGGATGCATTCCGGTGTGACCTGTGCTGGATTCTCTGCTCCTGCTCTGGCAGGGAGGTTGGACTTGGTGATCTCTGGAGACCCCTTCCAACCCATGACATCCTATGATCCTGTGTAAAGCCATCCCATTCCCCAGCTGTCCAGGTGATCACTGCAACACACAAGAGGTGAATCCCTCTTGCCTCAGCACTGGAATTGAGGAGCAGACATATCACAATATCACAGTACATTAGGGGTTGGAAGGGACCTCAAGAGATCATCGAGTCCACATCCCCTGCCAGAGCAGGGTCACCCAGGGTAGTCTGCACAGGAACACATCCAGAGAGGCCTTGAAAGTCTCCAGAGAAGGACACTCCACAACCTCTCTGGGCAGCCTGTTCCAGGGCACTGTGACCCTCACTGTAAAGAAGTTTCTCCTCACGTTGAGGTGGAATCTTCTGCGTTCAAGCTGGGACCTGTTGTTCCTTGGCTTATTGCTGCACACTTCTGAAAAGAGCTTGGCCCCCTCCACTTGACACTGGAACAAAGATACAATGGGTAGATTTAGATTGGATGTTAGAAAGAAATTCTCCCCCATGACAAGCCCTGTGAGGAGAGGCTGAGGGAGCTGGGTTGACAATAACAACAACAACAACAACAACAATAATAATAACAACAACCCCTATGAGGGAGACTGGAGAAGAGGAGGCTCAGGGGAGACCTTATTGCCATCTACAGTGACCTAAAGGGAGGATGTAGCCAGGTGGGGGTTGGTCTCTTCTCCCAGGCAACCAGCACCAGAACAAGAGGACACAGTCTCAAGCTGCACCAGGGGAGGTTTAGGCTGGATGTTAGGAAGAAGTTCTTCCCAGGAAGAGAGATTGGCCCATTGGGATGTGCTGCCCAGGGAGGTGGTGGAGTCCCCAGCCCTGGAGGTGTTTAGGAAGAGCCTGGATGAGGCACTTGGTGCCATGGTTTAGTTGATTAGATGATGGTGTTGGGTGATAGGTTGGACTTGATGATCTCTGAGGTCTTTTCCAACCTGGTTAATTCAATTTGATTCAATTCAATTTGGTTCAGTTCAATTCAATTCAATTCAATTCAAATCAATTCAATTCAATTCAATTCAATTCAATTATCCTAATTCTCTTCTCTTCCCTTCTCTTCCCTTCTCTTCTCTTCTCTTCTCTTCTTCTATTCTCTTCTCTTCTCTCTCTTCTTTCTCTTCTCTTCTCTTCTCTTTCTCTTCTCTTCTCTTCTCTCTTCTTCTTCTCTTCTCTTCTCTTCTCTCTCTTCTCTTCTCTTCTCTTCTCTTCTTTCTCTTCTCTCTCTTCTTTCTCTCTCTTCTTTCTTTTCTTCTCTTTCTTCTCTTTCTTTCTCTTCTTTCTCTTCTCTTCTCTTCTCTTCTCTTCTCTTCTCTCTTCTTCTCTTCTCTTCTCTTCTTTGCTGTTCTTCTAGTTATTCTATTCTATGTTATTCTATTCTATGTTATTCTATGTTATTCTATGTTATTCTATTCTATTCTATTCTATTCTATTCTATTCTATTCTATTCTATTCATTCCATTCCATTCCATTCCATTCCATTCCATTCCATTCCATTCCATTCCAAACCCACCACACTCCACCCCTTCTAAGCGATCCCATTGGCTGCTAATACTGTCCATCTAATCTCAAACAATCTTAGCCCCGCCCCCCAGCCCCTCAGCCCCCTCTCCTGCATTCATCACTTTCAGGCTGATCCTACAGGATACAAGGGCAAATTAAATTCTATTTGCAATTTCATGCCTGCCGCGCCGGCGCCCGGCGCCTGAGCCAGCAGTTCTTCAGCAAGACAAGCGTGTAAGTCGCAATTATGCAGCCACTCTCTCCCAGGTGCCAACCCCCCTCCCTTATTACTGACAAATTTGGAAATGAAAACCTGTGAACAGCATTAAATTCACCTTCAAGGATGCAGCAGATTGAAATGGAGAGCTGGGGAGGCTGTGCAGCCAGCGGGGCCAGGGAGGGGATTCTCCCCCTCTGCTCCCCGCTGCTGAGACCCCACCTGCAGCACTGCGTCCAGTGCTGGAGCCCCTATGACAGGAAGGATCTGGAGGTGCTGGAAGGTGTTCAAAGAAGGGCCAGGAGGATGAGCAGAGGGCTGGAGCTGCTCTGCTATGAGGACAGACTGAGGGAGTTGGGGTCGTGCAGTCTGGAGAAGAGAAGGCTCTGAGGAGACCTCATTGTGGCCTTCCAGGATCTGAAGGGGGCTACAAGAAAGCTGGGGAGGGACTTTTTAGGGTGTTAGGGATGGACAGGACTGGGGGGAATAGAACAAAATAGAAATGGGCAGATTCGGATTGGATGTTAGGAAGAAGTTCTTCCCCAGGAGGATGGTGAGAGCCTGGCACAGGTTGCCCAGGGAGGTGGTGGAAGCCTCATCCCTGGAGGTTTTGAAGGCTAGGCTGGATGTGGCTGTGAGCAACCTGCTCTGGTGTGAGTTGTCCCTGCCCATGGCAGGGGGGTTGGAACTGGCTGATCCTTGAGGTCCCTTCTAACCCTAACAATTCTATGATTCTATGTGAAGAAAACCGCCCCCCCCCCCATTATGATGGTTAAAAATGCTGAACAGAAGCTCTGTGCCTTCCTCTCCTACCCCACAGCTGCCTGTGTGGCTTGGTTGCTGTGTATGACCTGATGTGCCCTGGAAGGCAGGAGCTGGCACAGGCAGGCAGAGCTGGAAGTGAGCCAACCCCTACCTGAAGGGAGGTTGTAGCCAGGTGGGGGCTGGTCTCTTCTTCCAGACAACCAGCACAGAAGAGGACACAGTCTCAAGCTGTGCCAGGGGAGGTTTGGGCTGGATGGTAGGAAGAAATTCTTCCCAGAAAGAGAGATTGGCCCTTGGAATGTGCTGCCCAGGGAGGTGGTGGAGTCACTGTCCCTGAAGGTGTTTAAAAAAAGCCTGGATGAGGCAGCTGGTGCCATGGTTTAGTGGATCAGGTGGTGTTGGGTGATAGGTTGGACTGATAATCTCAAAGGTCTTTTCCAACCTGGTTAATTCTGTGATTCTGTGATCTCTGGGATGTCATCTTGCCCACCTGGGCTGTGAGCAGCAGTGGTTGTGGGAACACAGCAGCTCTGGTGGGATGGACTGGCCAGGAGCCCAGACTCTCTCCCACTGCACCTTGGCACTGTGTGGGAACCCAGTCTCCAAGCTGGCAGGGCTGTGGGTGCAGGTGGGCAGCACAGGGATGGCTGCTCAGGACAGCAGCCCTGCCCAAGTGGGTTTTGCTTTTCTCTTGCTTTATAAGCTCTAAACAGCAGGAAGAACCTGGCCACGGGGCACAGCCCGGTGGCAGTCTGCAGAGCCCCATTGCTCCTCAACAGCTTCTCACACAGGCACAGCAGGACCTCCTTTTGCCCCTTAGCACTTCAAAGGCCCTTCCACTACTGCCAGAAAAATGCAGGGCTCCTGCTCCCACCTCTCTGCCTTCCACTCCAGTGGCTGGAGCATGCAAGGGAGAGCTGCTGTCCCCAGTGTCCTCACATGGAGCCTGAGTGTCTCAGCAAGCCCAGGCCACAGCTTGCAGGGCCTTTGAGCAAGCTCTGAGTGCTGATGGGATCTTGCTGGAAGTGCCTCTCCTGCAGAGATTTGCAGTCACCCTCTGACCTGTTAAGGCAACAGTCTCACTGCTGGGAGATGAAGTGCATCTGCTCAGCCTGACAGAGGCTCAGGCTGCTGATTTCATGTGATCCACAGCCCTGGTGTCTTCTCACTTCTGGATATGCACAAGTGCAGCAGATGTAAGCTGGTGCAGCTGCCTGGTCCTTCTGAGCAGCACAGGCCTTCGTTGAGGGGTTCTGCCCAGTGCACTTCTCCTGAGAGGCTGCAGCCTGGGCTTCTTTCTCTTCATTGTTCACCCTGCAGGACTGGAAGCCAGGCAGCCTCCTCCAGCCTGAGGGCAGTCCAGGCTTCTTGGATCAAGAACAATACTGATGCAGAGCTCCAGCCTAGCCTCACTGATCAAACACAACCATTTCTAAGCAACAGCAGCAAATGACCAGCTGCCTGCTCCCTCACAGGGGACAGCTTGAAAAGCAGCAGCCACAGGGATGGTGACTCAGGTGGGGTGTCCTGGTAGAGCATGAAGGGTCTGCTGTTGATTCAGGGTTTTAAATAGGAGCAGCACCAGGAAAGCAAAATAATAATAGAGGTAATAATAACCCAGGCATGCTCACTGCCTGTTTGGAGGGTCAGCAGTGCCCTTGATGTGCTGACAATGCTCTGCCTGAGCAGTTTCATTAAGCACAAGAAATGTCTGAGTCACCTGGGAGAGACTATTCCCTTCAGGCTGCCCAGCCCCATGCAATGCAGAAGCTGGAGGAGCTGCTGGCAGCAAGGTTGGCATCCCTGCCCACCCTGAGCCATCTGGGATGCTGCATGATACCCAGCCCATCCTTCTTGAGTGGCTTCTTGGCTTCCCCTGTGCAGGACCTGCATGTGGCTTCCTTGGTGGTGGGGGAAAGTGAGGGAGAAGTGGCAGAAGTCTCCAAGTTCTCCTCCTCAAGCTGCAGCACTGTGCTGACACTTCTCAAGCTGCTGTTCTCAGTTTTGCTGTTTCCTTGTTCCCAAGGTCCTGGCCTCTGCAGTCGAGAGAGGATGCCAGTTTCTCACTCCAGCTTTCACAGGGTGAATGTTCACAGCAAATGAAGTGAACTGCAGAGGGAAAAGTGCTGAGCTGAGAGGAGGAACATCTCTCTGGAAGGCACATCTGAGTGCAAACACAGCTTATGGTGGATAGGGAAGAGGTACACAGTGGGTGCAGGCTGAGGGAGTTGGGGCTGTTCAGTCTGGAGGAGAGAAGGCTCTGAGGAGACCTCATTGTGGTTACAAAAAAGCTGGGGAGGGGACTTTTTAGAGTGTCAGGGAGTGATAGGACTGGGGGGAATGGAACAAAATAGAAATGGGCTGACTCAGATTGGATGTTAGGCAGAAGTTCTTCCCCAGGAGGGTGGTGAGAGACTGGCACAGGTTGCTCAGGGAGGTGGTGGAAGCCTCATCCCCGGAGGTGTTTGCAGCCAGGCTGGAGGTGGCTGTGAGCAGCCTGCTGTAGTGTGAGGTGTCCCTGCCTATGGCAGGGGGGTTGGAACTGGCTGAGCTTTGAGGTCCCTTCCAACCCTAACAAGTCTATGATTCTAGAAACATTGTCTTGAGCACCTCTCCCATGCCCCAGTGATGCCAGCCAGCTCTGGAGAGCGTGGGAAAAGGGCCAGAGAGCAAACCTTCTTCTAGGAGAAATGCCTTTGTCTTCCCTCTGGAGGAATTCAATTCCTGCCCAAGTGCTCCCCAGGCAGCCAGCACCATGGTCTCCTGTCCCACTCCACTGCCAGCTGGTGCTGACCGTGCTCCATGCAAGAGCTCAAAGCCATTTCCAGGCATTGGGAGGGGGTTTGTCTTAATCAGGTTCTAAAGTGATGTGCTGCTCAGTCCTCTGGAGGGGAAACTCACACTTGGCTTCAAAGCAGTTCTCTCTGGTAACTTACAACCCTCCTCCCTCTGCCTTTCTCCCCGTTCAGTGTTATTTCCCCACTGGGAGGAAGTGATTTTTGTGAAGCTATCACACACCAGACTCCTCTGCTTTGGTCTTTCTCAGCCACCAGCTGCAGCAGAGCCCCAAAACCACACAGGGCACAGAGCCTGGAGAGAGTCCCCTGGGGACACTGCAGCACCTGCCAAGCCCCTTTGTGCCACCTTCTTGTCCTCAGGGGTTTTTTGTCCCCTATCTGAATCATCTTAGATAAAAAACTCAGACTGCAGAATCCTGGTGTGGTAAGACCCTAGGAAGGGCCAGGCATCAGTGCAGCTCACATGGCATCCTGGAGTCCAGTGTCTGCTAGCCCTGCTCCTCAGCCCCTGGCACCCTTTGTTTGCCCCCTCGTCTCCCTGCCCTGCAGGTCTTGAGCTCTGCAGCACATTCGGAAGCACATCTGGCTGTGACATGATCTGTGGGGCAGAGCAGCACAGTGACGTGGGGATCTGCCCCACACTCCCCCCATGCCAGCTCTGTGGGAGCCCAGCCTGCCTGGGCACCCTGCAGGAGAGGCCACCAGCCTTGGCGTGTGGCTGTGCCAACATGCCAGGGGTGTGACCAGGAAGCCCCAAGCTCATCCCAAGCCTTCAGTCCCCTGGTTCCCCTCGGCCCAGAGGAAAGTGATTTCCTGCCTGCAGCGACCCTGCAGCAGCTGGGCACACTAAAAATCACAGGGCCATGTGAAAGCTTCAGCTTAAGCACAGATAATCAGGAGGGAGCACAGCAGCTCCCACAGCAGGCAGGTAACAGCCTGAAACCTCTTCTACACAACCATGACAAGCCCTGCTGTGCTCCAGCACATCCCAGCCTGGAGTCCTGGAACAAATGCAAAGTCATCACCACCATGCAGGGCTGCTCTGAACCCCTCCTGCCTGCTCCTGCCTGTGTGCTTGGAGCTCTCCTGGGTGATGGGACCCCAAGGAGGAGCCTCACGCAGACCTCATGCCAGCTGTATTTGCAGCATTATGCTGGCAGCCTGTGGCTGGCTTTTGTCAGTCTATAAATCACCCAGCCACAGGCAAAGCCTCTCAGCCTGTACCACGATTAATTAGCACTGAGAATCAGGCTGCAGAACAGGCCAAGGAACTCCACAGAGGCACAGGAGAGAGGCCTGGTGTGCACCTCTAGCAGCCAGGACAAGGGACCCCCTGGCACCATTAGCCCCTTCTGTAGCTGCTGTATCACCACAGGCTTCTGCCAGAGCATTTTTCACCCTCCTATTTTCTGCCTTTCAAGGCCTATTGAGCATTTCCCGGGTTTTTGAGTAGCTGTGGATGACTTAAGCAGGTGGTGCCAGTGTGGACTGGGACCAGGGCTGCAGGAGCTGGGCAGGGACTGGCAGAGGATTACACATGCTTCTGATGCCAGCATCTCCACCTGAGAGCAGCAAGACTCAACATTCAGCTCTGGCCGAAGTGTGACTGAGCCAGGCACTGGGGAGACCTGCAAAGGTGGGACTGAGGCCATGGGCATCACCCAAGCATCACCATGGCACAGCAGCCACGGCCACCAGGGCAGCTCACTCTCCTGAGAGCAGAGTGCTCTACAACCTCAAGCTACAGAATCACCCCCAACCCAGCACCCTCTGCCCAAGCCCTTTAAAGCCTTGGCAGAGGAGTGGGGGGCTGGGAGTCCCCTGTCTGTCCCCTGGGATGGGCTGAGGTCTGAGATGATGCCCAGCTGATCAGCAGCTCCCCAGTAAAGACTTGTATCTCTCCCCATGCTTGGTCACCTTCTGAGTTTACCTAACCCTGGAAACACTCCTAATTAAAATATTGACCAAGGCAAAGCAATCAATCCTGGTGCAGCAGGACAGGCTTTGCATTCCAGAGCAGTGCAGGTTGTTATGGGCTCCTCAGGTGACATTTAGTGGCTCTTTGTGCAAGAGGAGAGGTGACCCCGGCTCAGTGGTGGCAACAGTTAGCACAGAGCAAGCCAGGGTGTGAGATTTGAGCACTGACTAAAGATTCCTGGTCCTGCCTCCCTACAGATCTGGGCAAAGGCTGAGCACTTGTTTGTCAAGGATGATGAAGATCCCCTTTTTGGGGTGCAGCTCTGCATAGTTTGTGCCAGGGGGTAGTTACCCTGGGGCAGCATCCCCAGGCACCTGGCACACAAGAGGACACAGTCTCAAGCTGTGCCAAGCTGTGCCAGGGGGGGTTTGGGCTGGATGTTAGGAAGAAATTCTTCCCAGAAAGAGAGATTGGCCCTTGGGATGTGCTGCCCAGGGAGGTGGTGGAGTCCCCATCCCTGGAGGTGTTTAGGAAGAGCCTGGATGAGGCACTTGGTGCCATGGGTTAGTTGATTAGATGGTGCTGGGTGATAGGTTGGACTGGATGATCTCAAAGGTCTTTTCCAACCTGTTCTGTTCTGTTCTATTCTATTCTATTCTATTCTATTCTATTCTATTCTATTCTATTCTATTCTATTCTATTCTATTCTAATCCATTCCATTCCATTCCATTCCATTCCATTCCATTCCATTCCATTCCATTCCATTCTTTGGGCCTTGGGCAACGGCAGCCAAACACTGAGGTGGAGGGAGAATAACCCAGGGCTTTACTGGAGGGGTGGGGGGAAGCAGGGTGGGAGGGGGGACCTCAGGGCTGCAGGTGCTGCACTCCTCCTCTGTGGGTCACAACACCCTTGATTTCCACTTGCTCCTCTCACCTGCCCAGACTGCACTTCTGCGCTGGAATCTGCCCACGAGTGCAAGCAAGGGCAGCTCAGGGCAGCTCAGGGCAGCTCAGCCCCGTCCTGCAGTGGGATCAGGGCGCTCTGCTGCTGAGAAATGCAAAAGCAGAGTTACCCCTGAGCATCAAAGGGCTGGGAGGGGATTGTTAACCTACATCAAAGATGGAGGCTGGAGCAAGCGGCTTGGCAGGGAAGTGAGAATCACGGCAGGGAGATCAAAAGGAATAAAATACCAAGATGTGCAATACTCCTTTGCCAGGCAGAGAGATAACTAAGGGAGCTTCAAAGGCATCTTCTGCACTCCTGACTGACTGATAAATAAATAAATAAGGCAGTTGGCTCTTTCCGAGCTCCGCAGCGAGCGGCTGAGGAGCAGGGAAGGAGTCTGGCTCCAAACCCTGCCTGATGGGCACAGGATCGCTCACTGCCTGCCCATCTCTGCCCCACAGAGCAGCAAGAAACCAGAAATGGGTGCAGGGGGGAATACTCAAAGGGAAGCATCAACTGGGGTTTTGCCTTTATTCTACATTCACCTCCTGTACGTGGCCCACGGACCTCAGACCCCAGAGCAGCTGTGGATGCAGGATGCAGCATCCTGGGCTGCCCACCTGAGCATGGAGGAGTCCTGGCTCTCTGCTGCAGGAACCCCCACGCCCTGCCCACCTCCTGTCTGTGCTTTTGAGCTGACTCTCTTCCAGACCACTGTGACTCCTGGCACAAACCCTCCTGGTGTCATCTGAAAGGGGCTATTAAAAGACTTGCAGCAGCGCAGGTGTTCTCACTCCTGTTGGAGCTGACGTCTGCCAGCAGCGGCACCCACAGCTAATTAACAGCCCCTGGTATCAAAGTCTGCAGCTCATGATTCCAAAGTAACCTCTTTCTTCCTCCCAAGGTATGTTCACAAAATGAACATGTCAGGCATTCCCCCCTTCCCCCCCCCTCCCAGTCCACGGTTATGCTTCATCTTCATATGGCACTTGGTGCCGGGGTTTAGTGGTCAGGAGGTGTTGGGTGACAGGTTGGACTTGAAGACCTTGGAGGTCTTTTCCAACCTTATTGAGTCGATGATTTTCCAGGCACTGTGGGAAAGCACCACAAGGTTTCCTCCTTGGGAAATGGGGGTTTGCTGCTCAGGAGGAAAGAGCAAAGACCTCTCCATCCCTGACCCAAAGGGCTGATCCTGTACCATGAACTCCTGGCTGTCTCCAAAAGAATGGTCTCTTGTTCCCAGAGGAGAAGCCCCAAGAGAGCAGGAGCACCTGGTGGGGTGGGAGCCCCAGGGGCTGTCCCCACCTCAGCAGCAGGTGGTCCTTCCCAAAGCACAGCCCCTGGGGGTGCCTCAGAACCAGCCAAACTGAGAAGAGTTTTTCACCCATCACCTCCCTCTTTGGCCAGAGTTGTGGGGTGGAGCTGGGATGCCCCAGAATGTTTTGTTTGAATCCAAGCGACTTCAGGCTCCTTGACACGTGTGGGGTGGTCACACATCCACCCAGACATGGGTGCAGGCATAGCAGCACAAGTCCCCTTGGAGGCCAGAACTCTCTTCTGGGGATCTGTCTGATTTTTGGTCCTGTCAAGGAGAAGCTGCAGCAGCAGCCCCAGGGCTGCTGTGGAGCACCGGAGGAGGCAACTCCTTCAGCTAAATGGCAGATGGAGGCAGCGAGCAGGGAAAGAGCTCGGCTTGGAAACGCTGCACAAAGTGCAGAAGATTCTGTCTGAGAGAAATGAGCCTCTTCTGCCTTTGCCGTTGGACAGTCGGGTCCGGGCTGTGGCCTGATCAGGAGAGGTCTCTGAGCAGACGGAGGCGATTCCCGGGACCCTTGGGTCCTGGCCGGGCTGAGCCGCCCGCGCTGGGCTGGTTATTGCCGGGTGGCTTTAGCAGGAGCTCGCTCCGGTGATCACTGGGTCCTTAAACTGGTAGTGATTGAAATGGGCTAACCCCCCAGCAGAAAGCAGCTGAGCTCCCTTCCCTCTGCGAACACACCAGCCCCTCTCTGCCTGCCGAGGGAGCAAAAGCGCAGGAATAGTCCATTTAACATCCCAGCCGCAGCCAAACAGGAAGAAATTTATTCATAGCATTTTTGCAGCTTTGTTTGGGGATCTGCAGGGGGGATTGGAGTGTAAACCTGGCTGCCTTTGCTTTCGTTAACCCTTGGCTTGCTTCTGGTGAACGAGAGGGAGAAGCAGCAGAGCCTCAAGCCGGCAGTGTGGGGCTGCGTCCAGAAAGTCCTGGCGCTGGAGCCGATCCCGGGAACATTTCCAGCGAAGGGAGGCACGCATGCAGGTGCAGAGCAAACAGGCTCCTGCTCGGCTCAGGGCTCACTGCTCTAACCCAGCACAGTGGACCTGGAGGGGTCCAGGGCTCCTCCCAGATCCTCGGAGTGTTCTTCCACCCTGACAGCTTTTCGGCTCCTATCCTGCTTTGTGCTCAGCTTGGGAGGTTCCCCCGGGCACTGCCGCCCCACCAGTTCCCTCGGTGACACCGGCGTGACGGTGCATGCAGCGCTGGCCTTGCCTGTCCCACCTGCTCCACTGCTGATCCCCCAGGGAGAGAGGCTGCTGGTGGCTTTCTCCTCTCCCTGACTCTGTCTAAACAGTCAGGATTTACTTGTGTGATTTCTTTTCAGCATTCCTGCATGAGACAAATCACCCTGATGTTCCACAGCATCCCCCAGGGGCCTTTGCCAAAACCAACAAAGCTGAGAGAGATCTCCTGCTGCTGACATTTCTTTCAATAATAAACTTTCCCCACGTGCCATTGCACAGCTGAAATGTTTTCCCATTCATAAATGGAAAGTGTGAGGAGCCAGGACTTCTGCCCTTGCACATCCCCATGGAGAAGAGAAGGCTCCCAGGTGACCTCATTGTGGCCTTCCAGTATCTGAAGGGGGCCTACAAGAAGGCTGGGGAGGGACTTTTCAGGCTATCAGGGAGTGATAGGACTAGGGGGAATGGAATGAAGCTGGAGGTGGGGAGATTCAGGCTAGATGTGAGGAGGAAGTTCTTCACCATGAGGGTGGTGAGGCCCTGGAATGGGTTGTGCAGGGAGGTGGTTGAGGCCCCGTCCCTGGAGGTGTTTCAGCCCAGGCTGGATGAGGCTCTGGGCAGCCTGATCTAGTGTGGGGTGTCCCTGCCCATGGCAGGGGGGTTGGAACTAGCTGATCCTTGTGGTCCCTTCCAACCCTGTTTGAAACTATGAAACTATGAAACTAAGCTCTGCCTCTCCCTTGTCTCACTTTCTGGCCAGGCATCCCAAGTCTGGCTGCAGACCTGGCCCATGGCTTTGGTACCAACTTGTTCCATTGCTCCTTTAGGCTCAGGAATATTTGCTGTCACCTTGGGAGGTTCACATAGAATCATAGAACCAAAAAGGTTGGAAAAGACCTCAGAGATCATCAAGTCCAACCTGCACCCAACACCTCCTGACTACTAAACCATGGCTTCAAGTGCCACACCCAATCCCATTCTGAACACCTTCAGGGACGGTGATATGCTTCCAGGTGGTTTGGATGTGGCTTGGATATGTAATAGGTGCAGCTACCTCCTGTTACAAGCAGAAGAGAGAAGGTGAAGAGCCTGGAAGGGTTAAACAGTTCATGACACTCATTGGAAAAGGTCCAGAATCAGTGTGGGAGGGGGACACAGAAACTGCCCCATGGGGGAAGTGTTTCCAGCTCTGGGCTGAAGCACTGGGAGCAGCTAGTGTTTGAAGCACAAAGCATTTGCATTAGAAAGAAGAAGATCCAGGGATAAATGATAACTCTTATTTGATTCCATCTTTCAAAGCCAGTGAAACTTGTCCCCTGAAGAAGGGGATCCTGAGGGGGCAGGCCTGTGTCACCTCTTCACAGTGCTGGGACAGCAGAGAGGTGTGATGGTGTCCCTGGGATACTCTGTGCCCTCATCATGGACCCCAAACTTTGCTGGCAGCACAGCAAGGCAGCTGAGTTTCCCTGCTTGGAGTGCTTGTCCCTTGCAGATCTGAGCGATGATTATTTCCATTCTGGGTACAATAAAATCCATCAGGACACAAGCTGCCAAATTGCTCCCTGGGTGCTCTGCTCAGAGCCTGTCTCCATGGGAGATGCTGCAGTTGTTCCACAGCCATGCACAGAGCTGCAGGAACTGGCACTGCAGCACTTGAGTTACTGTCTCCTGAAATTGTGCCATGGGGCCATGTGCCCTGGAGCCAGAGCTGGGAGACCCCAGCCAGGGCACAGTCCCTGGGCTGCTCCCTGGGGCGTGGGACTCTGCTTCCACTCCTAACCACTCCTGACCCAGAGGGGTCAGGGAGCCCAAGTCCTGGGTGGACTCTGCCTGTCCCTCACAGCAAAGCTGTGTTCAGGGGTCCCAGCTCCCTGCTGTGACAGGGGAGTGAGCCCAGGCTGGTTGTAGGGATCCCAGCTCCCTTCCCAGCCACAGTGACTGTCCCTGCTGTGACAGGGGAGTGAGCCCAGGCTGCCTGTAGGGATCCCAGCTCCCTTCCCGGCCACAGTGGCTGTCCCTGCTGTGACAGGGGAGTGAGCCCAGGCTGCCTGTAGGGATCCCAGCTCCCTTCCCGGCCACAGTGGCTGTCCCTGCTGTGACAGGGGAGTGAGCCCAGGCTGGTTGTAGGGATCCCAGCTCGCTTCCCAGCCACTGTGACTGTCCCTGCTGTGACAGGGGAGTGAGCTCAGGCTGCTTGCAGGAATCCCAGCTCCCTTCCCAGCCACAGTGGCTGTCCCTGCTGTGACAGGGGAGTGAGCCCAGGCTGCCTGTAGGGATCCCAGCTCCCTTCCCAGCCACAGTGGCTGTCCCTGCTGTGACAGGGGAGTGAGCCCAGGCTGGTTGCAGGGATCCCAGCTCCCTTCTCAGCCACAGTGGCTGTCCCTGCTGTGACAGGGGAGTGAGCCCAGGCTGGTTCCAGGGATCCCAGCTCCCTTCCCAGCCACAGTGGCGGTCCCTGCTGTGACAGGGGAGTGAGCCCAGGCTGCCTGTAGGGATCCCAGCTCCCTTCTCAGCCACAGTGGCTGTCCCTGCTGTGACAGGGGAGTGAGCCCAGGCTGGTCCAGGGATCCCAGCTCCCTTCCCAGCCACAGTGGCGGTCCCTGCTGTGACAGGGGAGTGAGCCCAGGCTGGTTCCAGGGATCCCAGCTCCCTTCCCAGCCACAGTGGCGGTCCCTGCTGTGACAGGGGAGTGAGCCCAGGCTGCCTGTAGGGATCCCAGCTCCCTTCTCAGCCACAGTGGCTGTCCCTGCTGTGACAGGGGAGTGAGCCCAGGCTGGTTCCAGGGATCCCAGCTCCCTTCCCAGCCACAGTGGCGGTCCCTGCTGTGACAGGGGAGTGAGCCCAGGCTGGTTGCAGGGATCCCAGCTCCCTTCCCAGCCACAGTGACTGTCCCTGCTGTGACAGGGGAGTGAGCCCAGGCTGGTTGCAGGGATCCCAGCTCCCTTCTCAGCCACAGTGGCTGTCCCTGCTGTGACAGGGGAGTGAGCCCAGGCTGGTTGCAGGGATCCCAGCTCCCTTCCCAGCCACTGTGACTGTCCCTGCTGTGACAGGGGAGTGAGCCCAGGCTGGTCCCTGCTAACAGCACAGCTCTAAACCACCTTTCCCAGTGTGTGGACTGGGAGATGAAAGGGGACTTTGCACACCAGAAGCCACAACCTGCAGGGTTCTGTAGGTGCTTTTGTTGTCTCCTTACAACATATTTAAAGGATTAGGGAAAGGCCAGGTCCACAGAAACATCATTAAGGAAGAAAAGTGCCTGAAGAGCATGAGGCCAGCAGCATTTTAAATACCCCGGTGCAGTTATTCATAGAAAATGCTTTTTCCTTCCTTCCCCCCCATCCCCCCCCCCCCCCCACTGTAACTGTAGTCATCATTCAGCCTTTTAACTGTGATGGGTGGTTGCTAGAAGCCTTCCAAACAAGGCACCACAACAAGATGCAGACGGTTAACCCACATCAATCCTCGGAGGAAATTTCAGGTTGGGGCCCCCCTTTAATTCCCTCCTCTTGAAATTATTCCGGGGAGCCAGAGCACAGGGCAGGGCTGCAGGGGAAGATTGAACCTGCAACAAAGTGGAATGAGAGCTGAAATAACGAAAAATAAAGGGGAAAAAAAAAACACCACCAACCCAACAACAACAACAAAGAAAAGAATAACAACCAACCAGCAACAAAGAAAAAACAACCCCCAAAACGCCACCCCAAAGCCCCAAAACCACGCAGAGGCAAGCGCCAGGTACACCTCCAACATTCAAATGAGCTCATTTGCAGAGCTAAAAATTTCCCAGGGACTGAAGTTGATTCAAAGAGAAATGTATTTAATTTAAAACAGCGCACTTCAGGGAGCTGGGCGCTGGGATGGAATGCGCTGAATAATTGATCAGCCGGGGAGCACGAGGAGGGGAAAGGCGGGGAGGGGGTGGGGGGGAGGAAGAGAAAAAGAAGGGAAGACAGGCACCTGGCTGCTGCGTGGAGCTGGAGAGGAGAACACTTCAGCACCTGGTGCGGGGCCAGCGGCACTCCGAGGGCTGGCGCGCAGTTGTCCCTGGGGCTTGGTGGCAATAGATCACCAGGGCCAGGGGGTGAATGCATGGGGTGGCACATGCCCAATGCTTTCAGGCATGGTGTGGGGACCACCTCACCCCCCCCCCTACAGGGATACCTTCTTCCAGCCACAGCCTCCACGTCCTGCCCAGCCCCTGACTTGGTGCTGGTTTCCCTTCTGCTTCGCTGGGGATTTTCCACAGTGCTTAGAACTAAACAAATATCCAGAGTCCTATAGAATAGAATAGAATAGAATAGAATAGAATAGATAGAATAGAACAGAGTAGAGTGGAATAGAATAGAGTAGAATAGAATAGAGTAGAATAGAATAGAGTAGAATAGAATAGAGTAGAATAGAATAGAGTAGAATGCAATAGAGTAGAATGCAATAGAAGGGAATAGAATAGAATGGAGTAGAATAGAATAGAATAGAATAGAATAGAATAGAATGGAATAGAATGGAATAGAATAGAGTAGAATAGAATAGAATAGAATGGAGTAGAGTAGAATAGAATGGAATAGAATGGAGTAGAGTGGAGTAGAATAGAATAGAATAGAATAGAATAGAATAGCATAGCATAGAATAGAATAGATAGAATAGAATAGAATAGAATGGAATAGAATAGAATAGAATAGAATAGAATGGAGTAGAGTAGAGTAGAGTAGAGTAGAGTAGAGTAGAGTAGAATAGAATAGAATAGATAGGATAGGATAGGATAGGATAGGATAGGATAGGATAGGATAGAATTAACCAGGTTGGAACAGACCCTTGAGAACATCGAGTCCAACCTATCCCCCAGCACCATCTGATCTAAACATGATAGGGTGCTTGGTTGCATGGTTTAGTTGATTAGGTGGGTTGGATAATAGGTTGGATGCAATGATCTTGAAGGGCTCTTCCAACCTGGTCTATTCTATTCTATTCTATTATTCTATTCTATTCTATTCTATTCCATTCCCTTCTTCCCTTCCCATTCCATTCTAAACCACGGCACCAGGCAGCCCATCCAGTCTCTTCCTAAACACCTCCGGTGATGGTGACTCCACCACCTCCCTGGGCAGCACATTCCAATGGCCAGTCTCTTTATCTATGAAGAATTTCTTCCTCACCTCCAGCCTAAACCTCCCCTGGCACAGCTTGAGACTGTGTCCTCTTGTTCTGCTGCTGCTTGCCTGGGAGAAGAGACCAACCCCCACCTGGCTACAACCTCCCTTCAGGGAGTTGTAGACAGCAATGAGGTCTCCTCTGAGCCTCCTCTTCACCAGGCTAAGCAACCCCACAGCCACACAGGTGGCTCAAGATGCAGCTGATATCAAAACACAACCTGATCATTCCTCTGCAGTGGTTCAGGGCTGGATGTGCCATGGCAATAGGCTGGGCTGCAGCAGCGCCGTGTGTGCAAACAGCAATTAAAACCTGCAGCCAAGCCACATAAATCCACCAGCGACAGAGTAACTGCAGTTAAAAGGGGGGAAAAGAAAAGAAACTGCAGCTCATTTGCAATTTTTAGGAGTAATTTTGCTCGGGCTGCAGTGGCTCTGAGTGAAATGTGACTTCCAAGCTCCGTTCCCCTGCTCCGAGGCCCTGCTGGGAGCGCAGGAGGCTTTGGGCTGCTGCTCCTCACATGGATGCTGGGCAAGGGGAACGAAGTGTTTGCCTTTGGAGCAGCTCTGGGCTGCCCAGCTCTGCTGCTGAGGGTGAGGGCTGGACACCAGGTCGAGGATTTATTCAGGGATACTCAAACCAACCCAGGAGAAGGGATGAGTCTCCTGCCCTCGCTGCAAACTTCCCTGCTCCTGCCGTGGGCAGGTTGGGGCAAGGGGCTCCCAGCCCTGCCCAGGGCTGAGCCACTGAGAGATGAAACAGGGGACTTGAAAACAGCTCTGATTTGCTTTTATCCTGCACCCAGGAAAGTGAAGCCCTGGGTTGCAGAGCATGCACTAAAGAAGTGGATTGAAGCCAAAGTGCCTGATTTAAGGAGATGATGGCTCTAAGTGTGACTGAATTTCCTGTCCTTTTGTTTGCAAGACCATTTCTATCCTCTCTGCACCCCCAATTTCCACAGCAAGCTAATTGTTATAATTGGAACCCACTGGGGGGGGGGAGTGGGCATGTAAATTTAATTTAAAATAGCCTTCTGTGGATCACAGATGGTTAAGTAGCTCATTAGGAGCATTTACCTGGACCTGAGCAAAGCCTTCAACACTGTCCTGCATCACATCCTGGTCTCCAAGCTGGTGACACATGGGTTTGATGGGTGACCACTAGATGGATACAGAACTGGCTTGATGGCCGCACCCAAAGAGTGGCTGTCAATGGGTCCATGTCCCAGTGGAAGCCAAGGAGGAGCAGAGTCCCTCAGGGATCAGTCCTGGGACCAGGCTTGTTCAACATCTTTGTGGGTGCCAGGGACAGTGGCACTGAGTGCAGCCTCAGCAAGGTTGCTGATGACACCAAGCTGTGTGGTGCAGCAGACAGCTGGAGGGAAGGGATCCATCCAGAGGGACCTGGACAGGCTGGAGAGGTGGGCACAAGCCAACCTCAGGAGCTTCAACAAGACCAAGGGCAGGGTCCTGCAGCTGGGTCGAGGCAACCCCAGGCACAAATCCAGGCTGGGCAGGGACTGGCTGGAGAGCAGCCCAGAGGAGAGAGACTTGGGGGTGCTGGGGGAGGAGAAGCTCCCCAGGAGCTCTCAGGGTGCACTTGCAGCCCGGGAAGCCAATCAGAGCCTGGGCTGCAGCAGGAGAAGTGTGGCCAGCAGGGCAAGGGAGGGGATTCTCCCCCTCTGCTCAGCTCTGGTGAGACCCCACCTGGAGTACTGCCTCCAGTTCTGGAGCCCCTATTACAAGAGGGATCTGGAGGTGCTGGAAGGTGTCAAGAGAAGGGCCAGGAGGATGATCAGAGGGCTGGAGCAGCTCTCCTGTGAGGACAGACTGAAGGAGTTGGGGCTGTTCAGTCTGGAGAAGAGAAGGCTCCCAGGTGACCTGATTGTGGCCTTCCAGTATCTAAAGGGGGCTCCAAGAAGGCTGGGGAGGGACTTTTCAGGCTATCAGGCAGTGATAGGACTAGGGGGAATGGAATGAAGCTGGAGGTGGGGAGATTGAGGCTGGAGGTGAGGAGGAAGTTCTTCCCCGTGAGAGTGCTGAAGCCCTGGAATGGGTTGTGCAGGGAGGTGGTTGAGGCCCCATCCCTGGAGGTGTTTAAGATCAGGTTGGATGGGGCTCTGGGGTGTCCCTGCCCATGGCAGGGGGGTTGGAACTAGCTGATCCTTGTGGTCCCTTCCAACCCTGACTGATTCTATGATTCAACTCTGTGAGAAGGAAAAAAACCACCAAACCCCTGACCCAGACACTGGGGACACTGCTGTGATGAGCTGCTCTCAGTCAACCTCAGCCCAAGGGGCCCTATTTCATCCTTCAGTGGTTGGGGGTCACCAGGGCCAGGTAGGCATGGGAGGCCTATGGGCTGGTGATGCTGGCAGAGGTGATTCCCAAGTGGGTGAAGCTGGGGCAGAGTTCTGCTCTCTGTCCTTGGCATTACTGCTGCAGAGAGGGGACTGTGTCCCCTCACCTCTGTCTGTTTGGGATTGGGGGCCTGAAAGCAGCTGAACATCCCTGAGCTGTTGTCCCCAGGGCAGAGGAGCTTTCAGGTGTGAGGGTGGTGTTAGCAGAGGGGTACTGAAGGATGGGCTGAGGAATGAATTTGGGCTGGAAATTGCAGATGGGATCCTAAGCTCTGAGCAGTTTGGGTCTGGGTCGTGAAAGCCTTCCGCCAGGAATGGGGAAACCCCACTGTGCTCCTGATGCCAATGATGGGAAGTGACTGGGCTTGGGAGGCTCCCTCCAGCTCCTGGGGAGAGCCTCCAAAGCAGTGTCAGTGCCCAGGGCAAAGATGCCATGGAGCAGAGATCCTCTTTGTTTCGGCAGGACCAGAGTGGGTGAACGCCACAGGCTGGGGCTGGGGTAATGGCTTGGACACCCCTGTGCAGTGCTGGGGCCAGCTCTGGAGCAGGGTCAAGGCAGGGGAGAGAGCTTCCAAGGGAGCAGAGAAAGGCAACCAACATCTGTTGCTGGGGATTGCTCCATCCAGCGTGGGCAGGAGTCAGAAATGCTTAAAAATCAAGCAAACAAAACAACAAAAAGCCAAAAAAAACCAACCCTCCACCCAAACCCAACCCAAACCCCACCCCCCCCAGCAGCAAAGTCAGACATCCAGGGACCAACAGAAACCTCCTCCCGCTCCTTGGGAGCTACCAGCAGGAGCTGCCCTGCGCTCAGCACGGCTCACACCCTCCGTTCTCTCTCTGAGCCAATCACATCTCTCGGAAAAAGTATTGATTAGGTGAACACAGACTAATGAGAGGCAGCACCAGCCGCGGCAGTTAATTGCTTATTGCCTTTCCTTTGGCTGGTCCCCGCTGATTTTTCTAGCGATGAATAATTCAGCAGCCACTGACACATCAGCAACATCTCCCGATCTGCATCGAGCATCCTTCATGAGGAGGAGGACGAGCACCTCCCCCACCACAGCTAACGGCAGGGCAATGCACCCACCACAGGGTCAGCTTCTCGTCGGGGACCTGGGGATGCGACCTGTCCTTCTGCAGGAGGGAGAGGGGAAGGTGCCTCGCTCCCCGGGGAGCCCAGCCCCCTGTGGAGGGCTGTGGGGGGCTGTCACCCCTTCCAGCACCCTCCACGAGTGGCTCCAGCCGCTGCGGCCACCAGCACCCGTGGGTGAGGGCCGTGCCTCTCCAAATCCACTTTGTTTCTAGCATCAGCCTTTTGGCATTTCAAACCAACGAGCACTGCAAGAGCTGATAATCAGATTTAGGGATGGAGCTCCTCTGTCTCAGAGAGCAAACAAATCCCTTTTAATCCTTTTCTTAAACTCTTTCTTACAAGTGCTTACAACAGAGTTTATCTTCCGGCTTTGGCTGCGATTCCGGCTTCCAAATGTGTTTTCTCTTCAAAGGGGGCCACAGCCACCCTCGTCTCTAAACAACTGAAGTGGAGCACGCTCCACACACTCTGCAAAGACTCCACCAACTCTCTCAGGCCACCTCCCAGCCCAGGCAGCGTCCCAGGGAGCGCATCCAAACCTGCAATTCTCATGAGCCAAACGGGCTGAGAAAAGCACTGACACCGAGTCCTGCAGCAGCTTCACCACAGGGGATGTGGAGGCAGGTGGGAGCCAACCAGCTCAGCCTGCCCCGGAACCCCACCAAACAAAGACGTTTCAAACACGGGGGCTGAGCCCTCACCTGCAACCATTCATCACCAAAGTGTCTCCATCCCCCGACTCCTCCCCTCCCCTCCTCCCTCTCTCTCTCTCTCTCTGGAAGCCGTTCCAGTCTGCTCAGTTCGGGGCTGGGGCATCCCCCTGCTCCGGGCTACAGCGGGGAGGAGTTCAGCAGTCCCATGGCTCGGCGAGGTCCTGTCCACGGCTGGGAGGAGGCTCCCACATGGAAAGAAAATTCATTTACAACCTGTGCTGAGGCAAAGGCAACAAGGGCAATGAGGCTGCTGAGAGGCCTCGAGCACAAGCCCTATGAGGAGAGGCTCAGGGAGCTGGGGTTGCTTAGCCTGGAGAAGAGAAGGCTCAGGGGAAACCTTATTGCTGTCTACAACTACCTGAAAGGAGGTTGTAGCCAGGAGGGGGTTGGTCTCTTCTCCCAGGCAAGCAGCACCAGAACAAGAGGACACAGTCTCAAGCAGCACCAGGGAAAGTTTAGACTCGAGGTGAGGAGAAAGTTCTTCCCAGAGAGAGTCGTTAGCCCTTGGAATGTGCTGCCCAGGGAGGTGTTGGAGTCCCCATCTCTGGAGGTGTTCAAGAGGGGATTGGACGTGGCACTTGGAGCCATGGTTTAGCAGTCATGAGGTGTTGGGTGAGAGGTTGGACTTGATGATCTTTGAGGTCTTTTCCAGCCTTATTGATTCTGTGATTGTATGATTCTGTTCTATGAAAGGCAGGCAAGGAGGGGGAGCAGCCTCTCTCCATCCCACCAGCAGCAAGCAGATGCTCCCCATGCCTCAGCAGGGAGCCTCGCCAGTGAAGTTGCAGGTGATTTAAGGACCAGCAGGCAAAAATAAATCACCCCCTCCCTTCTTTACCTTTTTTTTTCTCTTTTTTTTGAGTAGGAGCTACCCTGGTTGCAACAAGTGATGAGATTGTTCTCCTGTGAACATCTCCTCATTACAGCCCAGCACAGGCACTGAGGCACCTTCTGGGCTGGCTGCAAATTATATAAAAGCCCAGCCTGAGTCACACCAATTAATCTCTGCATCAGCAGCACCATCCCTCCTTCCCCTGCCTCTCCTGCACGTGGTTTTCTCATCAGCCAGCTCAGCCTGTTCCCATAGAAACCAAGCAGCACATCACTGCAGAGTCACGGCTTCGGGGGGGGCGGGGTGGTGTTGAAGTTATCACCAGACCTTTATTCTACCCCTAAGGAAGCCACGCTGATAGCTGGACTGGGGACAGCCGCTCGCCCTGACTGCCAGCAGAAGATGAGGCTCAGCTGTGAGGGCACCTGGGGAGCTTGGTGTGCTGCACAAACTCTGCAGTCAGTGTTTGCATCTCATGAATCTATTCCAGCCGCAGCTTCATCTTTGCTACCTGCTGCCCGCGAGCGTTCGTTTCATCTCTGCTTGATGTGCCTCTGGCTGGGAAGTTTTCTTGGTGCTGGAAGTCACCGTGGCTGTGAGCCCTCCCCTTCATCTGAGGGGGGAGCAGCAGCAGCGCTGCGCACTTCGCTGGTCCAGAGCTGATCACCACCACGGAGCAACTCCAGACCCACCTGTGCAGGGGCTGTATCCCTGCGGGGCAGCAAAGCTGCACGGTTGTGTTCTGCCTGCGTGGCCATGTCCCATCTCTGCGTGGCCATGTCCCATCTCTGCGTGGCCATGCCCTCTCTGTGTGGCCACAACCCATCTCTGTGTGGCCATTTCCTATCTGTGCGGCCATGTCCCCTTGCTCTGTGGCCACGTCCCATCTCTGCGTGGCCACGTCCCATCTCTGCGTGGCCATGCCCTCTCTGTGTGGCCACAACCCATCTCTGTGTGGCCATTTCCTATCTGTATGGCCATGTCCCCTTGCTCTGTGGCCACGTCCCCTCTGTGTGGCCATGTCCCCTCTGTGTGTGGCCACGTCCCATCTCTGTATGGCCACGTCCCATCTGTATGGTCACGTCCCATCTCTGTGTGGCCATGTCCCATCTCTGTATGGCCATGTCCCATCTCTGTGTGGCCATGTCCTCTCTGTGTGGCCATGTCCCATCTCTGTGTGGCCACGTCCCATCTCTGTGTGGCCACATCCCATCTCTGTGTGGCCATGTCCCATCTCTGTGTGGCCACGTCCCATCTCTGTATGGCCACGTCCCATCTCTGTGTGGCCATGTCCTCTCTGTGTGGCCATGTCCCATCTCTGTGTGGCCATGTCCCATCTGTGTGGCCATGTCCACTCTGTGTGGCCATGTCCCATCTCTGTATGGCCATGTCCCATCTCTGTGTGGCCATGTCCTCTCTGTGTGGCCATGTCCTCTCTGTGTGGCCATGTCCCATCTCTGTGTGGCCATGTCCCATCTGTGTGGCCATGTCCACTCTGTGTGGCCATGTCCCATCTCTGTATGGCCATGTCCCATCTCTGTGTGGCCATGTCCTCTCTGTGTGGCCATGTCCTCTCTGTGTGGCCATGTCCCTTCTCTGTGTAGCCATGTTCCATCTCTGTGTGGCCATGTCCCATCTGTGTAGCCATGTTCCATCTCTGTATGGTCACGTCCCGTCTCTGCGTGGCCATGTCCCATCTGTGTGGCCATGTCCCATATCTGTGCGGCCATGTCCCGTTGCTGTGCATCCATGTCCCATCTCTGCGTGGCCATGTTCCCTCTCTGCGTGGCCATGTTCCATTTCTGCGTGGCCATGTCCTCTCTGTGTGGCCATGTCCCATCTCTGTGCGGCCATGTCCCGTTGCTGTGCATCCATGTCCCATTGTTGTGCCATCTGGGTGCCACCAGAGGGATTTGAGTAACTCAGGTGCTCTTCTACCTGCTTGTTACCCCTCTCCAAAGGCCACCACTGCCTGGAGTGTGCCAGAGGAAGGGCTTGGACCAGGTTCAGTCTCCAGCAGCAGCAAAAGCAGCAGCTCCCTGGTGCTGTGCGTTTTGCAGTGCTTTGGAGAGAGGAGACAGCTCCTCCCCCCACCCCCCCCAAGCCCTCCCTTGTGCAGGGGAAATTGTGTCAAAGGCCCCAGTTTGGGGGCACATCACAGGGGAGCAAATACATTTAAAGATGCTTCTGCACAAGCTTTCTCCTTAGGTGTAAAGACTCAGAGTCTTGGGGGTCCCAGGGCAGGGAGCTGGGCAGAGCTGCCCAAGAGTCAGAGGAGGCTCAGGGGAGACCTTCTTGCTCTCTACTACAACTACCTGAAGGGAGGTTGTAGCCAGGAGGAGGTTGGTCTCTTCTGCCAGGTAACCAGCACCAGAAAAAGAGGACACAGTCTCAAGCTGTTCCAGGGGAAGTTTAGGCTCAAGGTGAGGAGAAAGTTCTTCCTAGAAAGAGAGGTTGGCCATTGGGCTGTGCTGCCCAGGGAGGTGGTGGAGTCCCCATCCCTGGGGGTGTTCAAGAGGGGATTGGATGTGGCACTTGGAGCCATGGTTTAGTCAGTCATGGGGTGTTGGGTGACAGGTTGGACTTGATGATCTTTGAGGTCTTTTCCAACATTCTGTGATTCCTGGTGAGAGCAGCAAGGAAGAGGCAAGCCTGAGAGCTGCGGAGGACAGAAACCCTTAGATGTTGTGCCTGGAGTTTTGGGTTCTTTCCCATCAAAAGCTGCCAGTGCAAATATTTACTGGCAGCTCTTCCCATTCTATTAGTGACAGAGCTCTGTGCAGGCTGCTTCTTAGGGAAGTGCTTTAAAAAAAAATCTGCTTGATGTATTCAAATCATCTCCAATGTATTTTATTACTTCTTTCCCCTACCCCCCTCCCCCTTTTTTTCTTTACCAGGAGTGAAACTCCTGCACATATGGCTCTGCTTATGCATCCAGTTGATTAGAATTCCCATTTCCATGTGTAATTTATGGTAAATTGCCCACGGATTCATTAAAGAGAAACCCAAACCAAGCAATCCCCCAAACCCCATCCTTTAAATATGTCCCTGAGTAATCTCCCTCCCCTGCATTTCACAGAGAACAAACCCAGGGTGATTCTGCATTCCTGAAGGGACACCTACTGATAAGGAGCCCTTGCATTTGTAGCAGTTTAAATGCAGGAGCCAGACAATGGCTGTCTTGTCGGGGGTTTTAAAGCCCCACTAAGAGGTATTTCGAGGAATCAATCAGCACTGAGTCAATGTACAAGAATTGCTCTAATAAATCTAAATGGATGTGTCAGGCTCTAAGTGAATTGCACATTAAATAAAAGCCGATTCCTCGTCGAATGTATTGATTGTTGTCATTAAGAGCAGATTTGTCACACTTTCTGAGCGGGGGAGGGGGGGGGGTGAGGGGGTTGGGGGGAGGGCCGGTGGCAAGAACAGCAGCAGGCAGCACTGCCGAGCTCCAGAGGCTTGACCTGTGTGTCCCTGTGAATCACCAGGAATCACAGAATCAGCCAGGTTGGAAAAGATCTCAGACTGCCTGAAGGGAGGTTGTAGCCAGGTGGGGGTTGGTCTCTTCTCCCAGGGAACCAGAACAAGAGGACACAGTCTCAAGCTGTGCCAGGGGAAGTTTAGGCTGGATGATAGGAAGAAGTTCTTCATAGAAAGAGAGATTTGCCACTGGAATGTGCTGCCCAAAGAGGTGGTGGAGTCACCATCACTGGAGGTGATTAGGAAGAGCCTGGATGAGGCACTTGGTGCCATGGGTTAGTTGATTAGATGGTGCTGGGTGATAGGTTGGACTTGATGATCTCTGAGGTCTTTTCCAACCTGGTTAATTCTATTCTATTCTATTCTATTCTATTCTATTCTATTCTATTCTATTCTATTCCATTCCATTCCATTCCATTCCATTCCATTCCATTCCATTCCATTCCATTCCATTCCATTCCATTCCATTCTATCATTAAGTCCAACCTATTACCTAATACCTAACACCTCCTGACTAACCAAACCATGGCTTCAAGTGTCACGCCCAATCCCCTCTTCAACACCTCCAGGGATGGGGACTCCAACACCCCCCCTGGGCAGCACATTCTGGTGGCCAATTAGTCTTTCTGGGAAGAACTTTCTCCTCACCTCCAGCCTAAACCTCCCCTGGCACAGCTTGAGACTGTGTCCTCTTGTTCTGGTGTTGCTTGCCTGGGAGAAGAGACCAACCCCCTCCTGGCTACAACCTCCCTTCAGGGAGTTGGAGAGAGCAATGAGGTCTCCCCTGAGCCTCCTCTTCTGCAGGCTAAGCAACCCCAGCTCCCTCAGCCTCTCCTCCCAGGGCTGTGCTCCAGACCTCTCCCCAGCCTCTGCCCCTCTCTGGACATGCCCTGGAAGCTCCCACCTCAGAGAAACTTCAGCCCTCACCTGTTTCTGTTGTAGAATCATGGACTTGGTTTGGTTGGAAGAGACCTTTAGGATCAAGGAGTCCAGCCATTAACCCAGCGCTGCCAGGTCACTGCCCCACCATGTCCTACAGCACCACTTCTCCACAGCTTTGAAACCTCTCCAGGGATGGGGACTCCACCACAGGGCTTTGCTGGGAAACACACACTGCTGCTCACAGTGTGGAGCAGGATGAGGTGCACCAGCCCTGACTGGAGCATAATGCTGCTGTGGTCTTGCCCAGTGGTGCCCAGCAGCAATAGCAGCAGGTCCTGGCAGCAAGGCTCCACCACCACTGCCCTGGTCACAACATCAGAGTGGTCATGAGTGAGTGGAGGTTCTCCCTGCACTGTGAGCATCCAGCAGCAGTGGCAGGCTCACAGCCTGGTGCAGAGATCTGGGCCAGCTCTCTGTGCAGCTGCTGCGGGGACAGTGCCAACTCCCTGCCTACTTTTCCTTCACACATTTCACTTGCCCTCACCTTGTCTCTAACCTTGCTAAGCAGTTTGGGACAGATATTCCATAAATAGATGCTCTCCCTCCCCAAAACTGCTTCCCAGGTGTGGGTTAGGTGCACAACAAGCTGTTCTGATGCCTGATTTATGTGAGAGATGAATTTCTGGCTGAAGCCCACCCCCCCATGATGGATTCCCAGGGTGTCTCACTGATTTACTGAGCATGTGACGATTGATGAGGGATGTCAGCAGCTTCCTGAGGACCACCATCAATCCCAAAGTTATCCCCCAGCCACCCAGGTCCTGTGACACTGGTGAGTCCCTGACAGGGCAGAGTTATGGCTCTGAACTGTGGCTGACTCTGAAATCAGTCATGGGGCTGAGTCATAAATCACCAGCGATGGACCTGAGCTGGGTCACAGACCCCCAGCCCTGCTCCTAATGACAGCCCAGTTTATGGGCTGGGGAGGTGACATCTGTGTTAGCTCCTGGTTTGTGAGTACCTGAAGGGAGGTTGGAGCCAGGTGGGGGTTGGTTTCTTCTCCCAGGCAAGCAGCACCAGGGCAAGAGGACACAGTCTCAAGCTGCACCAGGGGAGGTTTAGGCTGGATGTGAGGAAGAGGTTCTTCACAGAAAGAGAGGTTGGCCATTGGGATGTGCTGCCCAGGGAGGTGGTGGAGCCCCCATCCCTGGAGGTGTTTAGGAAGAGCCTGGATGAGGTGCTTGGTGCCATGGTTTAGTTGATTAGATGGTGTTGGGTGATAGGTTGGACTCGATGATCTCTTAGGTCTTTTCCAACCTGGTTAATTCAATTCGATTCAATTCAATTCAATTCAATTCAATTCAATTCAATTCAATTCAATTCAATTCAATTCAATTCAATTCAATTCAATTCAACTCAATTCAATTCAGTTCGATTCAGTTCGATTCAATTCGATTCAATTCAATTCAGTTCAACTCAGTTCAGTTCAACTAATTTCAACTCAATTCAACTCAATTCAATTCAATTCAATTCAATTCAATTCAACTCAATTCAATTCAGTTCGATTCAGTTCGATTCAATTCGATTCAATTCAATTCAGTTCAACTCAGTTCAGTTCAACTAATTTCAACTCAATTCAACTCAATTCAATTCAATTCAATTCAATTCAATTCAATTCAATTCAACTCAATTCAATTCAACTCAATTAAATTCAACTCAATTCAACTCAATTCAATTCAACTAATTTCAACTCAATTCAATTCAGTTCAATTCAATTCAATTCAACTAATTTCAACTCAATTCAATTCAATTCAACTCAACTCAACTCAACTCAACTCAACTCAACTCAACTCAACTCATTTCAATTCAATTCAATTCAAATTCCTATTCCTATTCCTATTCCTATTCCTATTCCTATTCCTATTCCTATCCATATCCCTATTCCATTCCCATTCCCATTCCTATTCTATTCCTATTCCTGTTCTATTCTATTCCATTCTATTCTATTCTAAACACCAGGCTGTAAATCTGGGTTAGAGTTGCCACAGGGGTGAGGAGCCCTTCACAGCCTCCAGGCTGCCAGGAAAGGGCAAACGGGGAAGCAGCCAGAGTTAAAGAGATAAGGCCTGAAGGTGTTGGCAAAGTGCCGTTGCTGTCACCAAGGCAGGATCCTTCACTGCTGGAGCAGCTCTGGCATGGATCAAGCAGGCCACAAGGCTGCCCTGATGCTGCTCTGACCCAGCAATGAGTGCCATGAGCACCTCCAAGGCACCCTGCTCTCCCAGAGCTAATTAACAATGAATGAATCCATCACTATCAAAGGTCCTGCATCACCCCATCAGGCAGGAACAACTGGCCCCACTGCTGCTCTTAATGACACTAATTAGCAGAGAGGGACACAGACAGGTGCAGCTCCCACCAGCCTGCTCCTCACTGGTGTGCACCCAGCACCCCCGGGTAGAAGCTCAGCCCCTGATGTGGCCCTGCTCATTCTGGGGGTCGGCACCGCTCACATCTGGGCACTGCTGGCCCAGGCTGGTCCGGGAACACACACACAGGGTCTTCTGGCAGATCAGTACCTGCAGGTCTGCCCCACTCTTGCTCCCTCTTCCTGGGACTCCAACTGCACAGCCTGGCTGGCACTGGCAGATAGCTCAGGCTATTAATTAAGATGTCATTTAGAGGCCCACTGGGTGACCTTAATTAAACTATAAAATGGCAAACGCTAATAAGAAAGATGATGTCCCCGTGGGTGGTGAATCAAGCACATTAACCTCCTGGTGAGGAAGCTTTCCTTCATCTGACAGATCAGCAACCTCCCAGCTCGCTGCCAGGGCTGAGTGCAGTGGCCCCAGTGCCACTGGCAGCGGCTGGTGACCTCCCTGCCCATGGGACACCTTCCTCCTGCCCCTGCAGTGTTGCGTGGCTGTGGTTCCTCCTCCTGAGCACGACAGGACGGGCAGCTCCTGCAGGCTTCATGCTGGCAGAGGGACAGATCTTGGCCCTTTCCTCAGAGCATCAGGCACTTCTTGGAAGCACCATCAAGAGAGGTTTCCCACTCTCCTGCCAAGGATCTTCTCCTCTTTCTGTCTAGCCGAGGTGGGGATCACCAGAAGCTGCCCCAGTGGCATGGATCCACACAGAGCTTTTGTGTTTGCTTTCCTCCACAGCTCTGATGCCGTTACACTGAACAAATTCCGACTCCCAGGAGGGGAGGGAGATGTCATGGGAGACACATTTACATCTGTAAACGGCAATCAAAACTAATTAAACCCAACACAAATACTGATTAATGGAAGAGGGAACCCGATGCCAAATCCCACGGCCCTACCCCCAGATACGAGGAGTTTGTTTTTCAGGCAGATTTGCTTGTTGTCTTTCACTCCCAACATCTGGTGGCACATCTCCAGGTCCTGGCTCCGAGGCAGCCTGGCAGCTGTGGTGTGCTTAGAAGCCATGCTGGGGAGACTGTCTGCTGGGGGAACTTGTTCTGCCTGAAACACAGCTCTGCCTTAAAAGCTCACCCCTGGGACATCCAGGTGTGAGGTGAGCCCCAGGCCAGCTCTTCTGCACTGGACCACTGGCTTCAGCAGCTTTCGGTGCAGCTGAATTGACAGCAGCCAAGCAGCTAAAAGGTTCATTGCCAGCCTCGACACCTTGCAGCCTCCCTGTCCCCCACACACCACCCCCAGGTGCTGGCTCCAGGCAGATGCTGGGATGTCAGCTCTCCAGAGGAGGTCTCAGATGGAGAAGGTGCTGACAGGAGGGAGCCAGAGGTGCAGGAGCAGCTCACACAGAGAGAGCTGCCACAGCAGTGCCTTGTCAGCAGCCCAGCCACGAGCTGGAGCAGCAAGAAAGGCTCTTTGCAGATGGTCCCAGTGGGGCCACGTGGCTTGCTGAGCATTAACTGGAGCAGGGAGCAGAACCAGAGGGAACAGCTCTAAGTGGAGCAGAAAGGCAGCTGGGTTAAAAAGCAGGTTATTGATTACTGTGGAGAGGAGAGGAGCAGAAGCCGTGGCTGGGGGGTGAGTGAAGGACACCTCTAGGAACATCCATTTGGAAGTGGTACCTGCAGCACCAGCCACCAGCTCCATCCAGCCCCAGCATCCTCATGCCTGTGCCCAGGGGCTGGGGTTTCACCCACCAACATCAGCCTTTCTGCCTCATGATGGAACCAGGGCAGTGGAGCACAACGAGGAAGGGACACAGGAACATCCCCAGTGCTCCCTCCCAGCCCCAGGCAGCTCCCACAGCCCCTCGGTTTGGTTGGTGCCCACAGCCAGGTTTTTCTCCTCTGGCTTCTCTTTGCAGCCAGGAAGGTGCCAGGAGCAGGGACCCTTGGCTGGGATGGCTGCAGAGCTGCAGGCTCTGCCTTTTTCCCTTGTCACTGAGCCTCTGCTGAGATGGTGCCTGGCAGCCACTGTTCTCAAATCAGCTTTTTCACGGTAAAAGGCTCTTTTCTCCTGCAGCCAGCAGGGATTTCACTGTTTAAATAGTGTGAAATCCTTCTTTATGAGGCCACTTGCCTTCTGGTCTACAAGGATGGCCTTTTGCAGCATCCAATGCTTTCTGTTATCCCTGATGTTATTTGTTAGGCACAGCCTGGCCGCGCTGGCCCCGTGTCCTGCTCCTCCCTGCCAGCTGCTGAGCATTTGAAGGTAGCCAGGCTGGGCTCTGCTTCCAGGGGTCCTTCACTTTGCTGTTTCTGGCAAAGGATTTGAGCAGCATTTCCCTGGGGAACCAGGAGGTTTGCTCTGCTGATGCTGCCTGTGCTCTGCTGGGCACAGGAATTTTCCAAAGGAAATTCAGGGAGGCAAACCTAAATCTTGGAGAGACCCACAGCCCCTCAGCACACAGGTGCCTCTTCCCAGGAGAGGTGTCCACGTGGGGAGAGGCAGAGACAAGGGCCGAAGTGTGTGGGGTCTGCCCGGGGTCCAGGCACTGCAGGGTGAACGTTTGTGTGGACAAAGGCCCGGGTGCTGCCTCAGGCACATCGATGCCAAGCAGGCACCGCACCAAGGCTGGCTGGGTGCAGACACCCCAGGTGGCAGCAGCAGCAGCAGCTCCCCTGTCAGCTCGACCATGCAGAGCTGCCACCCCTCCTCCAGCTCAGCTCATTAACCCTCTGCTCCTTCCAAAGCAAGTATCACACTGCTTAATTAGTTTTTGCCTAACCATTTCCAAATGCCATCCATTACCCAAAACATGACACCGGTGCCTCTTGCAAGGGGCTGGAGTCAGCCTCCTTGTCACCCCCCCTGACAGGAGCATGGGAAACCTGCATTCATCAAGCTGCACATCAGTCACAGGAATTGAGGAGTAATTTGTCAAAGCCCCTGCTGTGCTCAATAACCGTTTGGAGATGACTAAGTAATTAATCAATAACATGTTCTCACCTTTTCATTTCCCCAGCTTTCTGTGGCTGCACGGTGGAGTGACTGGAAGATAACACTCTCAGTGTCTGGTGGCTGTAGAAACAGTGACTGGTGTTTAGTAGGGGGTTAAACTCAGCCTGGCTGGGCACCTGCCCTCCTGCCCAGCCCCAGGCGAGCTGCAGCCACAGCCACAGGTGCCCGTGCCAGGGGCTCCTTCCAGGCTGGGTGGCACTGCATAGAGCCTGAGCACGTGCAGGGTCTGCACACAGAATCACAGAAAACATCCAGCTGGAAGAGACCTCAAAGTTCATCCAGCCCAACCCTCGGCCCAGCACTGAAGGAGTAACACTAAACCATATCCCTAAAAGCAGGCTCACCAAGAAAGGGGCAGAAAGTGTGGCTGGATGGACATCTGGGTGGATGCTGCCCAAGCCCTCCTGCTCCAATTCCATCCATCACAGCCAGCTTCTACCCTCAGAACTCACTCTGTGCTCTCAACAGCTTCAGGAGTTCCCCCCAGAAAGAGAGATTGGCCATTGGGATGTGCTGCCCAGGGAGGTGGTGGAGTCCCCATCCCTGGAGGTGTTTAAGGGGAGCCTGGATGAGGCACTTGGTGCCATGGTTGAGTTGATCAGATGGTGTTGGGTGATTGGTTGGACTGGATGATCTTGGAGGTCTCTTCCAACCTGGTTGATTCTGCACTTCTGTAGGAGGGACATCTGGGTGGATGCTGCCCAAGCCCTCCAACTCCAATTCCATCCATCACAGCCAGCTTCTACCCTCAGAACTCACCCTGTGCTCTCAACAACTTCATCAGGGCTACTGCTAATTTAGTCTGAATTCTTCTTTCTTAATCTTTTTGCAGTGACACTTGAATGCAATCCCAGAACAACCCAGAATGAAAGCATTTCCTTGGGAGACTGAGCTGCTACTCCTTGAATGCCCTACAAGGGATAATTTGATGAGTAGAATGGTCAGATCTGTAGCACTGAGGGGCTTTTTGAGCTCAGGATGTAGCATTTGTGGTGGTGATCTCTTAGAGGGTAGGAGAGCTCTGTAGAGGGACCTTACCAGGCTGGACAGATGGGCAGAGTCCAAGGGCATGAGAGTGAACACATCCAAGTGCCAGGTTCTACACATTGGCCACAGCAACCCCAGGCAGTGCTACAGGCTGTGGGCAGAGTGGGTGGAGAGCAGCCAGGCAGAAAGGACCTGGGGGTACTCGTTGATAGTAGGCTGAACATGAGCCAACAGTGTGCCCAGGCAGCCAAGAAGGCCAAGGGCATCCTGGCCTGCATCAGGAACAGTGTGGCCAGCAGGAGCAGGGAGGTCATTCTGCCCTGTGCTCAGCACTGGTTAGGCCACACCTTGAGTCCTGTGTCCAGTTCTGGGCTCCTCAGTTTAGGAAAGATGTTGAGATGCTGGAAGGCATCCAGAGAAGGGCAACAAAGCTGGGGAGGGGTCTGGAGCACAGCCCTGGGAGGAGAGGCTGAGGGAGCTGGGATTGTTTAGCCTGGAGAAGAGGAGGCTCAGGGGAGACCTTCTTGCTCTCTGCAACTCCCTGAAGGGAGGTAGTAGCCAGGTGGGGGTTGGTCTCTTCTCCCAGGCACCCAGCACCAGAACAAGAGGACACAGTCTCAAGCTGTGCCAGGGAAGGTTTAGGCTGGAGGTGAGGAAGAAATTCTTCCCAGAGAGAGAGATTGGCCCTTGGAATGTGCTGCCCAGGGAGGTGGTGGAGTCCCCATCCCTGGAGGTGTTTAGGAAGAGCCTGGATGAGGCCCTTGGTGCCATGGTTGAGTTGGTTAGATGGTGCTGGGTGATAGTTTGGACTTGACGATCTCAAAGGTCTTTTCCAACCTGGTTTATTCTATTCTATTCTATTCTATTCTATTCTATTCTATTCTATTCTATTCTATTCTATTCTATTCTATTCTATTCTATTCTATTCTACATCTATTAGTCTTGGATCCACTGAGCACTTTGTTGAACTCGTTGAAAACTGTGTTAGTAATATTAAGTAATTAGCAAGATTAATGCTGTTGCAGAGCTATAATCTGGGCAGAATCCAGATTGATTCGAGTTAATTATCTTCTGCCTGCTTAAATAATTTATAGACTGTTTTCCCCACTGTGTAAGAGCACAAAATGCAGAAGGAAGGTTCCCTCCTCCCTGTGTGGTGCATGTGGGGCCAAGCCACTCCTCAGAGGATGTTTTGGGCAGACCCCTGTCACTGGGGCTGTATCCTCCTCCTCTTCCTCCTCCTTCTCTTCCTCCTCCTTCCCAGTGCATGGACACTGAGACTCTTGAACGTGTCCAGAGAAGGGCAACAAGGCTGGGGAGAGGTCTGGAGCACAGCCCTGGGAGGAGAGGCTGAGGGAGCTGGGGTTGCTTAGCCTGCAGCAGAGGAGACTCAGGGGAGACCTTCTTGCTCTCTGCAACTCCCTGCAGGGAGGTTGTAGCCAGGAGGGGGTTGGTCTCTTCTCCCAGGCACCCAGCACCAGACCAAGAGGACACAGTCTCAAGCTGCACCAGGGGAGGTTTAGGCTGGAGGTGAGGAGAAATTTCTTCACTGGGAGAGTTGTTAGCCATTGGGATGTGCTGCCCAGGGAGGTGTTGGAGTCCCCATCCCTGGAGGTGTTCAAGAGGGGACTGGATGTGGCACTTGCAGCCACGGTTTAGCAGTCAGGAGGTGTTGGGTGCCAGGCTGGACTTGATGATCTCTGAGGTCTTTTCCAACCTGATTGATTCTATGATTCTGCACATCCAACCCCACCTCCAGCACCTGCTGCCCCACCTCATCACTCACCCATTTCCTCACCACTCCAGGCACCCCTGTGTCTGCTGCTGCAACCCCCCCCCCAAGATTTGCAGCTGATTTCCCTGATTCTGGAGGCCCTTGGCCCCCGAGGGCTGCTGCAGTAACTCCTGCATGATCCCAGCTCCCTGATCCACATTTCATCATTATAAATGATTGCAAAAGTTGCTCCTATTCTACATTTTGTCTTTGCAGAGAATTCTAAGCCCTCTAATTTCATCCCTTGGTGCTGGTGTGTGGAACAACCCCCCCCTGATACATATTCATTCCCTCCCAGCCTCCCAGCTCTCACCACTGGTGGGGATCCTTTCCTTACAGCACTGAGTACCCACAATATTTATTATTGCTATTAATGCCACATGATTCCAGCCCCTTTAATAATCACAGGAGGTGGTCCCCAGTGCATTTAAATCATTGGCTGAGGCAGAGCTCGCTGGCATGAATTCATCCACAGGTCCTTAATTGGATCGTTACTTGATCCCAGCTCCCTGCTCTGCATCATGCTGCCAATAGATCAATCAGACAGCAATAGATCAATCAGACAGCACTCTGCTCAGGGAGGTGGCTCAGAGGCTGGCACAGGGACCACCACAGAGGGGTGGGTGTCCTGAGCAAGCTCAGGGCTCTCTGAAGGAGGTGGTGTTGGTGAGGGAGGTGAGCAGTCCTGCTCCATGGGACTTAGGGGGCAGCCAGCTCCCGGCACACGTGGGGAGGCTGAGACCAGAGGAGAGTGCATCGTTGGAAGGCAATGGAGCATGTGCTAATTTGTCCATGTTCTCAGTTAGCAGGCATTTATTAGGGATGTCTGACTTAGCCATATTCAGGTCAACCTGCTAATATTATATTAACCTCTGCTGCCACTGATGTGCAGAGGAGAAATTCAAACCAGGCTTCGCAGGGATTTTGCATGCTGCCCGAGACATCTCCTGACCATGCTGCTGGCTGCAGGCACGCTCAGCTGCCCACCACAGTGCCCAGCTGCCCACCACAGTGCCCAGCCATTCAGTGATGCCAAAGCTGTCCCCAGGACCCCAGCACGAGCCCATGCCCACCCAGAACACCCTGGGTGCCCTCTCAGGCTGGTGCATGTTGGTGTGAAGCAGCATTTCCCCAGGACTGCTGCAGCAGAGCTCCGCAGCCAGCGAGCAGGGGATGGGAGCAGGCAGTGAGCTTTTCCTGCTGGCTTGGGTGAAAACTGGGAAATATCCCTCCTGCCTGAAAGCCCTCTCCAGAGGGGTGCTGGATCCAGCACTTGGAGAGGCAAAGCAGATGCTCTGCCGGACAGCACGTCCCTCTGGGACAAGCCAGCTGAGCTGGCAGAGGGGACAGGAGATGTTGTTCTGCCCAGGGAATCATCCCCAGAGTCTGGGCCTGGTTCTCCCTCAGTGCCACAAACTCCTGTGGCATCGTTGCACCACCCTCCATGCCGCACCATGGGCTTCACACAGCTGCATGAGTCGGTCCCACAGCCACAGGAGCTGCCCTGGTGGCCAAGTCCTCCTGTGCCCAGTACTGGTTTCATCTTCCTGGAGCATCTTTCGGTGGCTTAGGTCCCTGCATCGCTGACAGAGGACCAGCAAACCCTTTTGGCTCTGGCTTTGTGCCTCTGGGCTCTGAACCTGGCAGGAGGGGACTGGGACCCCTGTGAGAGACGCAGCAGGAGATGCTGAGCGGGCCAGGAGAGCGAGCAGTGGATCACAGACTGAATGCTGCCACAAATGCCAACACAAACCACACAACCATTGTCATTTGTACCCATCTGACCCATTAACTTACCACAAAAGGGCTCAGTAATCCCCAGCAGATGAGCATCAGAGAGGGGCCCTGAGCTGCCAGCTAATCCCTTTACGGGGAAGGCAGGCTGCAGAAATCAAACACCAGCAGCGAGTCTGGGGATTAGCCACGAGCTGGGGAGCACACACATTAAATTGCATCCTCCCTGGCTGCTCTGCCTCAGCCCCTGTCTCCACTTCACCGTGGCCCCAGCAGGAAGCAGGGTCAGAAATCACTTGATTGATCACTTGTGTCCCTGGCACAGGCGGCTTGCCCACAGCGAGCTGATGCCCCTGCAGCCCCCCAGCCCCATGTGCCGCCTGTCTCCTGGGGGCAGGAGGGCAGCTGGCTGTCCAAACGTGCTGGGATCCAGACTGGGAGATGGAGCAGTGCCCGGGAGAGCAGGTAAGGGACAAGTGCTGCCAGCCCGGTGGCAGTGATGGCCGCAGCTGGGGCTCAGGGCTCCTGCCTCTTCCTGCCAGCCCGGGGGGGCAGCTGCTTTGCCTTCATTCGTATGGGACACAGGCACTGCTCTCCAGCGTGATGCCACCTTTGCAGAGGTCCCTGGGCTGGCTGTGAGCCAGGGGGACGGGCCCTGGCTAGAAGACAACACAAAGGAAAGAGCAGCATCCCTGCTCAGCTCGGATTTCTCCAGGGACAGCTGGAGCAGGGGTTGTGCAGGGAAGCCATGGGACATGGCGTGGGGCTCCTGGGCAGGTGGCAGCGAGGGCCACTGTCCCCAGCAGCTTCCTGGGGCGTGGCAGGAGGCAGGCAGCAGGGCCAGGTCTGCAGGGGAAGCCCTCGGCACGGTTTGTGCCCCGACTCTGCTTTGATTGCACAGCAGCATCGGAATGAATATTTCATTGGCTCCCTCAAGAACATCTCCACGCAGGCACATCAATAAAACATGAGCACACAGTTTTGGAGGAGCCACTAATGCTCCAAAGAGCCCCATCACAGCTGATTAAGCACAGCACACACTGCACAGCTCTACCTCTGTCTTGGTGACTCTAACAGAGGCTCACCAGCTGTGGGGTGATGGAGAAGCTGCCCACAGCCCTGTGTCTCCATGTCCTGGCAGTAGGGCCAGACATCAGCCAGGGGATGGGGCAGTGGGAGAAAGCTGGAACTAGCTCCCTTGGTCAAACAGGGACCAGTCTACTTGCCAGACAGAGGGGGGAAAAAGGTTAAACATGCAGAGTTATCATAGAATCATAGAATCAACAAGGTTGGAAAAGACCTCAAAGCTCATCAAGTCCAACCTGTCACCACAGACCTCCTGACTATACCACGGCACCAAGTGCCACAGCCAGTCCCCTTTGAACACCTCTAGGGATGGGGACTCCACCACCTCCCTGGGCAGCACATTCCAATGGCCAACCTCTCTTTCTGGGAAGAACTTCTTCCTCACCTCCAGCCTAAACCTCCCCTGGCACAGCTTGAGACTGTGTCCTCTTGTTCTGTGCTGCTTGCCTGGGAGAAGAGACCAACCCCCTCCTGGCTACAACCTCCCTGCAGGGAGTTGGAGAGAGCAAGAAGGTCTCCCCTGAGCCTCCTCTGCTGCAGGCTCAGCAAGCCCAGCTCCCTCAGCCTCTCCTCCCAGGGCTGTGCTCCAGACCCCTCCCCAGCTTTGTTGCCCTTCTCTGGACACCTTCAAGAGTCTCAATGTCCTTCTTCAATTGAGGAGCCCAGAACTGGACACAGGACTCAAGGTGTGGCCTAACCAGTGCTGAGCACAGGGCACAATGACCTCCCTGCTCCTGCTGGCCACACTGTTCCTGCTGCAGGCCAGGATGCCATTGGCCTTCTTGGCCACCTGGGCACACTGCTGGCTTGTGTTCAGCTGCTATCAACCAGTACCCCCACATCCCTTTCTGCCTGGCTGTCCTCCAGCCACTCCAACCCCAGCCTGCAGCACTGCCTGGGGCCAAAGTGCAGCCCCTGGCACTTGGACTTGTTGAATGCCATCCTGTTGGGCTCTGCCCATGTGTCCAGCCGGTCGAGATCCCTCTGGAGAGCTCTTCTGCCCCTGACTGCAGGGTGGGGTTGGACTGGATGACCTTTGGAGGTCCCACCCCAGGGGGTTCTGTGCCCCACAGCTCACCTTGCAGGGGTCTGCTCATCAAGTCCAGCCTGGCCGAGGCGAGGTCCCAGCCAGCAGCACCCCATGGGAAGCTCCTGCTGGGGAGCAGCTTCGGCTGGCTGCTGGCAGGTTCCTCAGTGGGAGGTGTTAGCAGGCCAGAAAATGCTGAAGCACCCCCTCAGGTGCCAGCACAGACAGAGCCAGAGCAGCTGCCTGCTCCTTCCACCTCTTGGAGGAGATAGACTCTGCTTCTCACCTGATAAATTAGTTCAGGTTTTCTGCATTCCTAATCACAGCAAAGGAGCTTCATGGTCATTCCCTCCCCCCCCCCCAAGATGAGGTGATTCCAGCAAAAGTCTTGCTGCTCTTGGAACAGGCAAAGGATTTTTTTCTTGTCTGTGTTTGGAACTCTTGGTAAAAGCAGCAATAAACCAAAGGCTGGAGAGGAGCAAGCTGGGGGGCAGCAGTAGGGTGGAGGTCAGAGGTCACTTCTGCACCCTCCTGCAACGGAAGAAGGGAGCCAGGTAACCCTGGAAGGAGAAAATGTAAAGCCAGTGAAAGAAAATATTGCTCCAGCTCTAAAGTGGGCTGGTCAGCTCCTTGGTGCCAGAGGCCACTGAAAGCGAGCGAGGTGCCACAGGAGCAACACTGGCAGAGTTAGAGCAGCAGAACAGGAGGGAAAGCAAACTGGGTGTGGGGAAGGGCACAGACCAGCCTGGCCAGCACACACCACAGACTGGGAGAGGGAAAGGGGAACCCAGAACTCGGCTCTTGGGTGGCACCATCCTCTTCCACAGTGAGACCTTATAGATGCCTTCCAGAACCTGAAGGGGATCTCCAAGAAGGCTGGAGAGGGACTGTTCATGAAGGTCTGCAGTGACAGCACAAGGGGCAATGGTTTGAAATTAGAGAAGTGGAAATTTTAGATTGGATGTCAGGAAAAAGTTCTTTAGAATGAGGGTGGTTGAGCACTGGCACAGGTTGCTCAGAGAGGTGGTTGAGGCCCCATCCCTGGAGATATTCAAGGTGAAGCTTGACAGAGCTCTGGGCAACCTGATCTAGTGAAGGATGTCATAGAATCATAGAATCAACAAGGTTGGAAAAGACCTCAAAGCTCATCAAGTCCAACCTGGCACCACAGACCTCATGACTATACCACGGCTCCAAGTGCCACATCCAGTCCCCTTTGAACACCTCCAGGGATGGGGACTCCACCACCTCCCTGGGAAGCACATTCCAATGGCCAACCTCTCTTTCTGGGAAGAACTTCTTCCTCACCTCCAGCCTAAACCTCCCCTGGTGCAGCTTGAGACTGTGTCCTCTTGTTCTGCTGCTGCTTGCCTGGGAGAAGAGACCAACCCCCTCCTGGCTACAACCTCCCTGCAGGTAGTTGGAGAGAGCAAGAAGGTCTGCCCTGAGCCTCCTCTTCTGCAGGCTAAGCAACCCCAGCTCCCTCAGCCTCTCCTCCCAGGGCTGTGCTCCAGACCCCTCCCCAGCTTCATTGCCCTTCTCTGGACACCTTCAAGAGTCTCCATGTCCTTCTTCAATTGAGGAGCCCAGAACTGGACACTGGACTCAAGGTGTGGCCTAAGCAGTGCTGAGCACAGGGCAGAATGACCTCCCTGCTCCTGCTGGCCACACTGTTCCTGCTGCAGGCCAGGATGCCATTGGCCTTCTTGGCCACCTGGGCACACTGCTGGCTCGTGTTCAGCTGCTATCAACCAGTACCCCCACATCCCTTTCTGCCTGGCTGTCCTCCAGCCACTCCAACCCCAGCGTGCAGCACTGCCTGGGGCCAAAGTGCAGCCCCTGGCACTTGGACTTGTTGAATGCCATCCTGTTGGACTCTGCCCATGTGTCCCAGCCGGTCGAGATCCCTCTGGAGAGCCTTCTGCCCCTGACTGCAGGGTGGGGTTGGACTGGGTGACCTTTGGAGGTCCCACCCCAGGGGGTTCTGTGCCCCACGGCTCACCTTGCAGGGGTCTGCTCATCAAGTCCAGCCTGGCCGAGGCGAGGTCCCAGCCAGCAGCACCCCATGGGAAGCTCCTGCTGGGGAGCAGCTTCGGCTGGCTGCTGGCAGGTAGCTGTGATTTATAGAGCAGAAATAAACGAGGCTGCTCTGCAATTTCACCTAATTTTGTCGCCCATTTCAATTTGCCATCTCTCAGCATAAAGCTGGGTGGTTAATTATGTTTCCATCTTCCTCCTCAGATGATGCCCCCCCTCCCCTCCCCTCCCCTCCCCCCCCACCTTGCACCGGGCTGCCTTTTACCTTTCATTTTCCCTTTCATTTCACCTCCTAGCACAGCTCTAAATTTAGTCAGCTCATAATTCTGGAGGGGGGGGTGGGAGTATTTTATCCATTATGCCTTTATTATTGTGAAGTAAAATGGAATCCTTGCCTTTTAATTCCCTCTCTAATAATTCTCCACCAAGCCCTTAATACAAAAGGCCTTTTTTTTTGGTGCTTTTTTTTGCGGGGGGGGGGGCTTTTTTCTTTCTTTTTTTTTTTTTTCCTTTTTTTTTTAACCTGAAGGCTAATTGAGTGGGGTGTAATTATAATACCCAGGGAGATGATACTGAAAGGACCTTAAGCTGTGAGAGTTTTCCTCTGACTAATTGCCCTTTTGGCGACTCACAGACCTCGGCTGCGCTGGGGGAGCTGGGGGAGGAGAAGCTCCCCAGGAGCTCTCAGGGTGCACTTGCAGCCCGGAAAGCCAATCAGAGCCTGGGCTGCAGCAGGAGAAGTGTGGCCAGCAGGGCAAGGGAGGGGATTCTCCCCCTCTGCTCAGCTCTGCTGAGACCCCACCTGCAGTACTGCCTCCAGTTCTGGAGCCCCTATTACAAGAGGGATCTGGAGGTGCTGGAAGGTGTCCAGAGAAGGGCCAGGAGGAGGAGCAGAGGGCTGGAGCACCTCTCCTGTGAGGACAGACTGAAGGAGTTGGGGCTGTTCAGTCTGGAGAAGAGAAGGCTCCGAGGTGACCTCATTGTGGCCTTCCAGTATCTGAAGGGGCCTACAAGAAGGCTGGGGAGGGACTTTTCAGGCTATCAGGGAGTGCTAGGACTAGGGGGAAGGGAATGAAGCTGGAGGTGGGGAGATTCAGGCTGGACATGAGGAGGAAGTTCTTCACCGTGAGGGTGGTGAAGGCCTGGGATGGGTTGTCCAGGGAGGTGGTTGAGGCCCTGTCCCTTGCGGTGTTTAAGCCCAGGCTGGATGAGGCTCTGTCCAGCCTGATCTAGGGTAGAGTGGTGTCCCTGCCCATGGCAGGGGGGTTGGAACTAGATGATCCTTGTGGTCCCTTCCAGCCGTAACTGAAACTATGAAACTAAACTATGAAGCTCCCTGCCGCTTACTGCAGCCACCTGCCAAGAGCCAGCTTAGAGGGGGGGCAGCACGGTGCTGCTCCAGGGCCAGGAGCTCACAGGCTCACAGGATGGTAGGGGTTGGAAGGGATCTCCAAAGATCATCAATTCCAACCCCCCCCCCCCGCCCCGCCAGAGCAGGAGCATAGAATCCAGCACAGCATCACAGCATCACCGAGGTTGGAAGAGACCTCAAAGCTCATCGAGTCCAACCTGGCACCACAGACCTCATGGCTAGACCATGGCACCAAGTGCCATGTCCAATCCCCTCTTGAACACCTCCAGGGATGGGGACTCCACCACCTCCCTGGGCAGCACATTCCAGGGGCTAACAACTCTCTCAGGGAAGAACTTTCTCCTCACCTCCAGCCTAAACTTCCCCTGGCACAGCTTGAGACTGTGTCCTCTTGTTCTGGTGCTGGTTGCTAGAGAGAAGAGACCAACCCCCACCTGGCTGGCTACAACTGCCTGAAGGGTGGTTGTAGCCAGCAAGAAGGTCTCCCCTGAGCCTCCTCCTCTCCAGGCTAAGCAACCCCAGCTCCCTCAGCCTCTCCTCACAGGGCTGTGCTCAAGGCCTCTCCCCAGCCTTGTTGCCCTTCTCTGGACACCTTCAAGTGTCTCGATGTCCTTCCTAAACTGAGGGGCCCAGAGCTGGACACAGGACTCAAGGTGTGGCCTAACCAGTGCTGAGCACAGGGGCAGTAAGATCTCCCTGCTCCTGCTGGCCACAGTTCCTGCTGCAGGCCAGGATGCCCTTGGCCCTCCTGGCCACCTGGGCACACTGCAGGCTTACTAAATCCCTTCACTATCTTCTCTTCTCCAGACTAACCACCCCCAGGGCTCTCAGCCTCTCCTCACAGGGCAGTGCTCCAGTCCCTTCATCATCCTTGTAGCCCTCCGTTGGACTCTTTCAAGCAGATCCCTGTCCCTCTTAAACTGGGGAGCCCAGAACTGGACACAATATTCCAGGTGTGGCCTCACCAGGGCAGGTCTCCAAGCCACTAACGTGGCTCTTCTGCCCTCCACCAGCATGATTCTATGTGGAGAGAAGGGGATATGGTGTCCCAGATACCCAGGGGCCATAGGGGTGGCACCACACCACTGAGGGAGTGAAGGCAGAGGGCATCACACGAAGTCATTGCCATGGGAGCAAGTGATGATCTTGAAGGTCTCTTCCAACCTGGTTTCTTTTCTATTCTATTCTATTCTATTCTATTCTCTATTCTATTCTATTCTATTCTATTCTATTCTATTCTATTCTATTCTATCCTATCCTATCCTATCCTATCCTATCCTATCCTATCCTATCCTTCCCATCTCCATCACCCTCATCCTTTGCTTAATGCTCCTGCTGGGAATGTTCTGCCCACTTGGCCACAGGAAAGCGTTGGAAATACAGCAAAAGCAAAGGGAACAGTGCCAGGAGCCATGGCAGGAGCATCCTGGCAAGAGAAGAGCTTGGGGATGGCAGCTCCTGATGAACTCAGGATGAGCCAGCGATGGTTGCTGGTGTTCCAGAAGCAACCATGTCCTGGGATGCATCAGAAGCAGAGTGAGCAGCAGGGCAAGGGAGGGGATTCTGCTCCTCTGCTCCTGTGAAAACCCACCCGGAGCACTGCCTCCAGTTCTGCCACCCCCAGCATAAGAGGGACAGGGAGCTGCTGGAGCAGGTCCAGAAGAGGGCCACAAAGATGGTCAGAGGGCTGGAGAACCTCCCCTATGGGGACAGGCTGAGAGAGCTGGGGCTGTTCAGCCTGCAGAGCAGTGAGACAAATTGCTCATGCTGGGAACAGGACTTGGTCAAGGAGCTGGACTGGCTGCTGCTCCCAGCCTGGGAGTCCTGGCCCTTGCCCTGAGCGGAGCACAGGCTGTCCCAGTCTGTCCCCTGCCCTTCACCCCCTGATCCTTGCAGCCATCCTGTGACCAGGGACGAGTCTGGCTGCAGCTCTGCAGGGACACAGCCTCTCTCTCTCAGTGCTGAGGATTCTCTTGCCAATTGCTCTGAAGTAGTTTCTTGTCCTCTGCCTCCATTTGCTGTTTTCAGCTGATCAGATGTCCCACCAGACCTGGCCCTGCGTGGCTCAGGAAGCTGAAGGGAAGTTTTTCTGTAGCTTTTGTCCATCTTGGTCTTTATTTCCCAGGGAAGGAGCCTCCTGCTGTGCATCCCTTCTCCTAACAGCTTGTAGCCCAGGCTCGTCTCACTCCTTTGATGGAAGAAAACCTTCTCAAGGGTATATGTGCTCATTCAGGCGTCCAGAAGCTACCATGCAGACAGGGCTGTCCCACCAGCAGATCAGCAACATCCCCTTGTCAGGAGAGCTCGATGGCCCCGGGCACTCCTCTGCCAGGCTTTGCCCTCTGTTGCTCCTCAAACTGTTCCAGCCAGATAATAACAAACCCCACAGCCAAACACTTTGACAGAAGACAAAAGCCCTTTGCTGCCCACCCCAGCAGCCAAGCCCCACAGGGCCCATGACAGGACCAATGCTGTGCTTGTGCTGGTGTCATGAGAAGCACTCCCAAAGCCTCCCCTTGCTGCAGGAGCAAAAGATCCTTTGCAGAGATTAAAATGGATTTATTATTTCTCAGCCTGGTATTTACATCACACCTGGGGCAGGTGTTGCCTGCCCTGTTACAAAAACCTCCCAGTGCCAAGTCCCACCAGTGGCACCAGCACCATGCTGTGCTGCCAGCCCCTGCACTGGCTCCAGCCCCTGGCCCTTCCCAAGCTGGCACATCCCTCACATGGGTCACAGAGCAAGCTTGGGGGCCCTGGGGAGGGCTTGGCCCTGCTCCCTGCAGCAGTGCTCTTGCTCATCCCTTGTGCTTTCAGCCTCACCAGTGCAGCAACCCCAGCCCTGCGTCCCCAGCCCTGGCAGTGTTGGGACCTCAGGGCTTCCATCCTCTCCACCTCGAGCTGCCATGCCAGGGGAAATGGTCCTGGGAGAGGTCAGGAGCTCCTGGCCAGGAGCTGGTACTGGTTGGTGTTTCTTCATTGGAATGAATGCAGCAGAGCTTGGCTCAGTCAGGCTTTGTGGCTGGGCACATGCCAGTGTCAGGCCCACCAGAGCTGTGCACAGGAGAGGGCTTCCCCCACACCTTGGTCTGGTATTCGACTGCAAACACAAGCAGCAGCTGAGTGGTGGAGCTGGCAGGGTGGAGAGCAGTCGCTGGGCTGGCAGCCTGATGATTGTGGAAGCAGGAGAAAGCAGCAGAAAGCTCCGTGGAGACCTTTCACCATCCCCAGGGCTGATGAGGTGTCAGGCAGCCCTGGCCTCACCGATGCATCCACCACACGTGGGCACAGCACCCAGGCCGTGGGCAGGGAATGCACAGTGGGGCTCAGAGCAGCCCCCAGCCCCCAGGTGACATGAGGTCAGACTGGAGCTCAGTGCCTGCTCCTGGGGATCCAGCTGACCAAGAGCTGTGAGCAGAAGTGGGAGGGTTCCACACAAGCATTGACTTCCCCGTTCCTGGTTCTGCATCCTGGGCAAAGCTGGCACAGCAGTGACTGCAGCTGTCTTGGAGCAAAGCCCACCTGAGGACCTGCTGTCTGTCTGTGCACTGCCAACAGCTCTGACATGACTGCAGGAGTTTGCTCAAGAGGAAGGGAGGAGAAGCCTATTTCTTGGTCGGTGTCCATGGGGGAGGAGGGGACCCTGGAGTGGCAGGAGCCTTGCAGCTGTGCTTGGCTTCCACACTTGCAGCCCCCAGGGAAGTGAGGGCTCAGTGGATGCTCTGATCCAGCCTCTGGCACAGCCCTGGAGCGTCCCACAGCCACGGACACCACCCAGCTGGGTCACATCCTGCTGCTCACAGCTCTGCAGAGCACTGGGGACCTGCGCCGGTCCTGGCACGGAGGCTACCGAGTGACCTGCAGGCGGAAGACAGAGAGTGGTGCAGACTTGCTAATGGGAAAGGCCAAACTGCAGCAGGCAGGGACCCAACACAGCCTCCTGACTCCCCCATCTGTGAGCTGCCAGCCAACAGCCTCGGGAGGTGCAAATGTGATTTGCTCTCTGCATTCGTGGTGGTTGTCACACGCTGTGGCTGGGGGGGAGCTGGTGAAGCCCCTGCTCCGGCTGCAGCCCCCACTGGGGGTCTGTCTGCAGAGAGGACTGGGCCAGCTCCTCGTGGGCTACCCAAAGCCACCCAAAAAGCTGTTTGTGATGCCAAACCACCTCCCCATAAAGGCTGCTGGGAGGGTGGCTGTGGAGGTGTGGGCTGCTGGAGGGGAGCAGAGCAGAAGCCTCGGGGTCCTGCAGGTGGCAACGATCCCTGTGGGATGCCCAGGGCAGCAAAGGCAGAGCAGAGGCTTTGGGCTGAGCTAGCAGCTGTGGGGGTTGAGGGAAAACAACATTAAGATGGGAAGAAGACAGTGAGCTCAACGTAGTGCTGCAGTTACTGGTCAGTGATGGATGCCCAGGGCCAGAGGAACCACCCTGGACGTCGATGAGAAAAAACAACCTTGACCAGGAAAGTGCTTTCTGGGCACAGCAATAATGGCACTAATGAGGGAAATTCTGACATCACTCAGTGGGGTAATTTTATGGCAGGGGATGTGGGGTGAGCAAAAGGGAAGCAGAAGGAATAATTACACTCACCAGTGTGAACAATGATGACCAAATTATGCAACTGATTAAGCATGGCATATATGTAATTACTAATGAGTCTGATAAAATTTTAATTATACCTTGTTCTGCAGGGCATTCAGCAAGCCATGAAAATAGTAATCATGTAGTGCTCTGCCACAGATGGCTGCCTCAGACAGGGGGTGGTGGCAGACTCGGGGCTGCGCCCCTGGGCTAGGATGAGCTCTGCCTGTCCCAGGGCGGTGGGGAGGCGTGCTGGGGAGCAGCCAGGCTGCGCCCTGGCCAGGAAACGTGCCCAGCGTGGCTCCTCATGGCCTTCCCCCGGGAGCTGTCGGTTGGCAAAGCTGTGGGACCCACTCAGGCAGTGATAGGACGAGGGGGAATGGAATGAAGCTGGAGGTGGGGAGATTCAGGCTGGAGGGGAGGAGGAAGTTCTTCCCCATGAGAAGCCCTGGAATGGGTTGTGCAGGGAGGTGGTTGAGGCCTTGTCCCTGGAGATGTTGAAGCCCAGGCTGGATGAGGCTCTGGCCAGCCTGATCTAGTGTGGGGTGTCCCTGCCCATGGCAGGGGGGTTGGAACTAGCTGATCCTTGTGGTCCCTTCCAACTCTGACTGATACTATGATTGCACCAGCCCCAGCACAGTTTACTTTCATAGTTTCATAGTTTCAGTCAGGGTTGGAAGGGACCACAAGGATCAGCTAGTTCCAACCCCCCTGCCATGGGCAGGGACACTCTACATCAGTGACAACAGCTCAGCCCAGCCCCCCTGCTTTGGGGCAGCCTTGGAGAAACTCTCCCCTTCCCCTGCCAGCTCTTCTGGGATGCTTCCCTGGGTTTTGCTCAGCCTAGGCTGGGGAAAGGCAGGCAGGCTCCTGCCCAGCTCCCTGCCAGGGGACGCACCTTGGTCGTCTTCACTTTGTTGCCACTACTGCAGCTCCAGCCCGAGAGGTCAGGCAGAACCTTGCACTCCTCCCCGTCCAGGCACGGCTCCATCTGGCACCACCACTTCTGCAGCACGATGGAGGCTGGGGCAGAGGACAGGAGGGAGTCAGAGGCCAGGTTGGCATGGGGGGGTGGGGGTGCAGCCCTTCTCTTTGGCACATCCTGCGCCCGCAGTGACCCTGCCAAGGAGCTGCTCCTTGCCTGCCTGGCCTCACTCGACCCAGCTGCTCCAGAAAGAGCTTCTGTTCTCCCAGGACCCCAGCTGCAAAGCCGACTGACAGCCTTGTCCTTGCTCCCAGCAAGAGCAGGCAGAACAGAGCTGTTCGACTTCTGGAGGCAAGAGGAGGGGCTCCGCTCTGCTAGGCTCTCGTCTCTTGTGCCTCTAAGGTGGGCAAGGAGCGCAGACTCCCCCACATTTTGGAAGAACAACACACAGAAGCTGTTTGGGACCACAAAAGCCTCCCCTGACAGCTCATCCTGGCATTTCTTGGTGTTGCACAGGGCACTGGCTGTCAAGAAAATCAATCTGGCACTGGCAAGGCTGCAGCTGCTGCTGCCAGCTCCTTGGCATCGCCATGTGATGCCATTTGCTAAACCAGACAGGGACTGGGCTTGGCTCAGTGCTCCTGGGCTGGTGACACTGCTGCATGGCTGGAGCCTCTGCCCTGTTTGCACCTCTGGAGCACCATCCCAGCCATGCCACACAGCCGGGGGCTGCAGGGGTGACAGCCACACCAACAGAGACCCAAAGTGAGAGGGCAGGAACCCCTGTGCAGGTCTCTGTTAACACCAGGGCATAGACACCCGACACCAGCCTGGCCCACCGGAAAGAAGCCATCAGGAGCCGCGGGGGGGGGCAGCTCAGGGGCCACTCACCATCCACACAGGAGGGAGCTGCCCGAGTGGTCCCTGCCACCTGCCCCGGGAAGCAGGAGCACTTCACCGTCTGCGAGCGCTCCTCGATCTTGTTCTTGTTGCAGCAGCGGTGAGCTGCGATCACCTCACAGGTGCCAGGCTCCACGTGCACTGCAGGGGGACAAACAGCATGGTCAGGCTGCCCCCAGCCCACCCCCTGAGCCCACTGCCACTGGCCTGGCCTCTGGCGATCATCCTGCGGCTGCCGCTGACAGCCCAGCGGCGCGGCACAGCACCTCCCCAGCCCACCAGCAAGGAGAAGTGCTCCAGGCCAACCAGCAAGGACACAGAATCACAGCATGTTAGGGGCTGGAAGGGCCCTCGAGGGACCATCCAGTCCAGTCCCTCTGCCAGAGCAGGATCACCTATGCCAGGTCACACAGGAACGCATCCCGGCAGGTCTTGAATATCTCCAGAGAGAGTCTCCAGGGAGACTCCACAACCCGCCCTGGGCAGCCTGTTCTAGCACAGGTCCTGCTCCAGGCTTCCCTCCAATCCCTCTGCCTGGCAGCTGTACATCTCTGCTGGCAAAGGCTGATCCAGGTGCAGCCTTCCAGCTTGTGCCAGCTGGGCACAGTCACACCAGCTCCAGCCGAGCAGCCCTTCTCCTGTGACCTTATTGCTCTCTACAACTACCTGAAGGGAGGTTGTAGCCAGGCAGAGGTTGGTCTCTTCTCCCAGGCAGCCAGTACCAGAACAAGAGGACACAGTCTCAGGCTGCGCCAGGGCAGGTTTAGACTGGATCTTAGGAAGAAGTTCTATACCGAGAGAGTGATTGCCCACTGGAATCGGCTGCCTGGGAAGTGGTGGAGTCACCTTCATTGGAGGTGTTCAGGAAGAGGCTTGATGGGGGCTGGGTGCCAGGGTTTAGTTGTTTAGTTGGTTAGGTGGGTTGTATTGTACTGTATTGTACTGTATTGTACTGTATTGTACTGTATTGTAGTGATGGGTTGGATTGGTTGATGGGTTGGACGCGATGATCTTGAAGGTCTCTTCCAACCTGGTGTATTGTATTGTATTGTATTGTAACTGTTCCCACCCTCTATGAGCAGCAGACAGGAGGTGAGAAGGCAGGAGGGAAGGAGGTGCCCAAGATCTGCCCTCCAGCAATGCCACCAGCCTCGGGCCAGGGCAGAATGGCTCGCTGCTGAGCAGAAAGGCTACTTCCCAGCCTGAGAGCGGACACAGCCAGCCCTGCTTGGCCCTCAGCCTGCTCCAGCAGAGAGCCACGGCCAGGAACCACACATCCCCCTGCCCTGCTCCTGCTGTGCCATCCCCACAGCTTTAATTTGGCTTTATTTATTGTTATTTCATGGTCATCTTCACTTAATGAACCGTGGCTTTCATTCCTGCCCATAATAATTACACAATTACCTACCCTGGAAGTATTTTGCAACAGCATCTCTGGCCATAAATTTTATCCTTCCTTTTTAAATGCTTCATAATTCAGCTTGAAGGATAATTTCTGCTCTTTTGGTATGCAGAAATGGTAGACTTAGGTGCAAGTGAGGAGGAAAACAACTCATTACAGGACAAATGTGACTGGTCCTGGGTTTATGGTTAATGAGGAAGCAACCTGAGGAATAAGCTGAGGTCCTTGGTTTTGGCTGAGCCTGAAGCCACATTCCCACCATGCTCTGGTCCACGACCATGAGGACTTACCCACCCTGGGAACTCCAGGAGGGGATTTGTTGCCCTCCAGCCTCAGCTGTCACCACACTGCTGTGGTTCTGACTGGTTTCTATTAAAGCCTCCCCACAAAGTTTCCTTAGCAGAGCTGCTCCTTGGGGGAAGGGGCAGGTGACCTCTCCACTCCCTCCCATGCCTGCTCCCCAGCTTTGCATTTCCAGCTAATTTAGGAAGGTTCAGCCCAGGGAGAGCCAGGCAGAGCTAGGAAATTGCTTGTTACAGCCATGCAATAGGAGTTCACTCTCCTGCCAAAAGCCCTTTTAATTTGCTCAACAAGGTGCAGCTGGGAGATAAAGAAAAATTTGCCTCTCCTGTGCCTCACTGCTGCTGGCTGAGCTCAGCAGCACCAGACCCACAGAGCCCATGGGCACCTACTGTGCCCCTGCCAGTCCCACCTCAGAACCCTGGCAGACTGTGGGTGTGCAGACACAAGGAAGCTTTTCCCACCAGGACAGACAGACATTGTCCATCTCCAGCTTGCTCCTTGTCCTGAGCTCTCTGGGCATGGCCCGTGGGGAAGGTGAACACCCCACAGAGCAGAACTGCTCCGGCTGATGTGATGCCACTTTGTGCCCCAGCCCAGGGCTGCCGTGAGCAGAGCTGTGCTAGGTGCAGGGCTGCTGCTGTGCAGCGACCCTCAGATCAGAGAAGTTCAGGAAGCCTTTGCTTTCCCTCAAGAGCATGGAGCTCTCCTCCAAGGCAGGCAGAGCCCAGGCTGCTGCTGTGCCAGAAGCGGGTGAACAAGGCAGGAGCCACCTGCCCTTTGCGAAGCATCTCAGCTCCCTACACACCAGCCAGACCCATCCACTTCCCTGCCCCTCAGACACAGGCAGGACACTGGTGCCATGGATCTCAACACCTGAGGAGCTCAGGGAGGAGGTATCTGGGTGCAGGTATCCCCACATGTACACCAGACACAGCGATGCCCAGGGTGTCAGAGAGGGACTTTGCTGTTCCTTCATCACAGAGGAGACGAACAGCCCTGTGCCAAGGCTCAGTCTCAAGCTGTGCCAGGGGAGGTTTAGGCTGGGTGTTGGGAAGAAATTCTTCCCAGAAAGAGAGATTGGCCATTGGGATGTGCTGCCCAGGGAGGTGGTGGAGTCACCATCACTGGAAGTGTTTAGGAAGAGACTGGATGGGGTGCTTGGTGCCATGGTTTAATTGATCAGATGGTGCTGGGTGATAGGTTGGACTTGATGATCTCAAAGGTCTTTTCCCACCTGGTTAATTCTACTGTACTCTACTCTACTCTACTCTACTCTACTCTACTCTACTCTACTCTACTCTACTCTACTCTACTGGCTCAGTATCCCTCACAGGACAGCAACGTCAAAGGGTGGCCAAGCAGATCTCTGTCACTTGGGCTTCCATGTCCCACACCTGGGAAGAGCTAGCAGAGACCTGAGCCCCAGCTCAGGGACACAGAAAGGCTCCTCCAGAGCTCCAGCAGCTGCTGCTCCTTGTGCTGAGCAGCAGGGAACTTCACACCAGCTAGGACTGAGAATGCAAATCAGATGGATGCTGTTTAACACCAAGAGCAGGAAACCCCCAGAGAGCCTGGGATAAGTTCCAGAGCTTCTGGCATGCTTCTCCCTGCCATTTAAGTGGTGTTTCCCCACTGGAACCCTTGTGGAAGGAAAAAAGGAAAGAAAAGGAGTCTTATCTCATGGAACCATAAAAGCACTGTAGGAGCACAAGGCTTTAGAATCCTGCATGGGAAAAAAACCCCAAATCAAACCCTCTGTCCTACTCTGGCTGACCTTTAAAGTGAGTGACAGAACATGTTGGGTTTTTAATAGCAAAGCCTGAAATGACACATTTTGTGTGTCTAGAAGGTGTAGGCACAGCTCCACTGTCAAGTATCACCCTGGCTGCTGGTGGAGGGCTGTGGAACGCAGGGAAGTGAAACACCACAGAACTTGCCGGGCAGTGCCCAAACCTCTGCACCAAACGCTCCCCAAAAGGTCCAGGTGCCCCAAGCAGGGCTGAGCGTCAGAACAGAGCCAAGCACAGCCTGGGAGGGAGGCAGAGGGTCCAGTCCCAGTGAGAAGCAGGGCTGTGGGCTTGGTTGGCTCTGCTCAGAGGTCATAGAATCAATCAGGCTGGAAGAGACCTCAAAGATCCTCAAGTCCAACCTGTCACCCAATGCCTCCTGACAACTAAACCATGGCACCGAGTGCCACATCCAATCCCCTCTTGAACACCTCCAGGGACGGGGACTCCACCACCTCCCTGGGCAGCACAGCCCAATGGCTAACAACTCTCTCTGGGAAGAACTTTCTCCTCACCTCCAGCTTAAACCTCCCCTGGCACAGTTTGAGACCGTGTCCTCTTGTTCTGGTGCTGCTTGCCCCGGAGCACGGCCCCAGAGCACCGGGCGGGCAATGGTGTGAGGGATCTGTGCCCTGGAACAACTCTACTACTAATACTCACTAAATAATTAAAGTCTTAAAATCACTGCTGCCTTAGCTGCATGTTTTATTTAAGAGGGCTTTGGAGAGAAGCAGGCTTGGTTTTATTGCTCATTATCACTGCACACCAGTTGGGATTTTTCACTCCCTTGTCACCTCCAGATCCCGTGGCAGGCTCCATCCCGCTCTGCTGCATGTGTGGAGGGTGTGCATGTCCCACAGCCTGCTGGTGCAGGCCCCATCCCTTCACCCTCACAAGCAGAAAACCAAATGGGCTGTTTGAGAACAGCTGAAAGTGTTCTACTGCGGTGCTACAGATGGAGCCACACAGGCACCCTGAGGTCAGGGGACCCCCTCCTGACCTGCAATCCACCTCCCTCTGCTTCCTTCCACTGCCCCTCAGCACAGCTCCTGCCTCAGCTGCAGAGTGTGACTTAGAAAATCATTCCATACAGATGTAAAGGCTGCACATGAAGGAGCAACCAACACTTCTCCAGGTGGGAGGGCATCAGACAGAAGTATCTCACACCGTGGAGCTGCTGCCTTCCCTCCCAGCAGCAAGGTGCTGACCAGTAAAGCTCTCCTACCAGATAAGGCTCCCAGGAGACCTTATTGTGGCCTTCCAGTACCTTAAGGGAGGCCTACAAGAAAGCTGGGGAGGGACTTCTTAGGGTGTCAGGGAGTGATAGAACTAGGGGGAATGGAAAAGAAATAGAAATGGATAGATTGAGATTGGCTGTGAGGAAGTTGTTCCCCATGAGGGTGGTGAGAGCCTGGCACAGGCTGCCCAGGGAGGTGGTGGAAGCCTCATCCCTGGAGGTTTTTTGCAGCCAGGCTGGAGGTGGCTGTGAGCAACCTGATCTAGTGTGAGGTGTCCCTGCCCATGGCAGGGGGGTTGGAACTGGCTGAGCCTTGAGGTCCCTTCCAACCCTGACAGTTCTATGATTCTATAATCAGAAAGTGTTGCTCAGAGAACCTCATCTCCCAGGAGCAAACCCCAGCTGACTGAATGCCTTGCCTTCTGCTTCAGGCTGAGTGATCAACAGGAGTGAAGGCAGAGATGGCACTTTGATTATCAGCAGCAGAGGGGTTATCTGGAGATGCTGGGGCCACCCTTGTGGGAGCTGGGTCCAGGCAAGGAGGTCTTGTTCATCACACAGAGCTCACCACGCTGCTGCTGGTGAATCATTCCTCACTGAGGACTCACCTGGTTCATTTCCAAAGGACTTAATCTCCACACTTGATTCATGTGGCTGTTTAACCACAGCCCCCAGGCAGCGTTGCTCTGCTGGGGCCCATCAGCATCCCAGGTGCTGAGTGAGCACAAGGGATCAGATCTCATTTCTGCACCCAAATATATGCAGTGTGTGGGGGGGTTCCTTGGAGGGCTAATAGAGGGCCTGCATGTGGGCAAACAAGTCCATGAGTTTGGAGGCTGAAACCTTGTGGCCACAGTGTGATAACTAAAGACCTTCCTCTGCCTTTGCCCATCTGCAGGTGCTGCACCAGGTTCTGGCTGTGGATAAACACAATGCTCCAAGCAGCTGAAGGCTCTGGGTCCGTCCTGTTACACACACAACCACCAGCACCCCGACTCGAGGGGGTCCTAGGCTGGCACCAGTGGTACAAACACATCCACTCCCACCTCCAGTTCAACTCAGAGATGTAACCATGGGATTCCCAGGACAAAACCATCTTGGAGCTGTGAATGCACCCTTCAGAAAGCGCATTTCAAACCCAGCCTTCACCAAGCACTGTCCCTAAGTGGAGTGGAAAGCACAGGGGCAGACAGCAGGAAAACAAAGCCATGAGCTCAGCCAGCAGAACAAGAAGAGTTGAATAGAACAGAATTGACCAGGTTGGAAAAGACCTTTGAGATCATCCAGTCCAACCTATCACCCAACACCATCTGATCAACTAAACCATGGCACCAAGTGCCTCATCCAGGCTCTTCCTAAGCACTTCCAGTGATGGTGGCTCCACCACCTCCCTGGGCAGCACATTCCAGTGGCCAATTACTCTTTCTGGGAAGAACTTCTTCCTAACATCCAGCCTAAACCTCCTCTGGTGCAGCTTGAGACCGTGTCCCCTTGTTCTGGTGCTGGTTGCTCTGAAGCCCATGGAGAGGGGCAGCTGGCACAGGACACTGCTGGGAACTGGGATGTGCAGAGCACCTCCTGTTAATGCAGGCAGAGCAGGGGCAGGCTGTAAAGTGCTTGCTCCTGCAGTGCCTCTTTGCTGCTTGGATAAAATGTACAAGACCTGGCCCACTGTGGATGACTCTGAGCAAAGATTCCCTGGCTCTGCCCACCAGCATGTGAGCTCTGCTCCCAGCTCCTCAGGTGTAGAGGAGGTTTCTACATAATTCATACCTCTAGGGCACACTCAGGCATCTGCACTTCTAACCTCACTGAGTCACAGAATCACCAAGGTTGGAAGAGACCTCAAACATCATCAAGTCCAGCTGTCACCATAGACCTCATGACTAAACCATGGCACCAAGTGCCACATCCAATCCCCTCTTGAACCCCTCCAGGGATGGGGACTCCACCACCTCCCTGGGCAGCACATTCCAACAGCTAACAGCTCTCTCTGTGAAGAACTTTCTCCTCACCTCCAGCCTAAACTTCCCCTGGCACAGCTTGAGACTGTGTCCTCTTGTTCTGCTGCTGCTTGCCTGGGAGAAGAGACCAACCCCCACCTGGCTACAACCTCCCTTCAGGTAGCTGTAGACAGCAAGAAGGTCTCCCCTGAGCCTCCTCTTCTCCAGGCTAAACAATCCCAGCTCCCTCAGCCTCTCCTCATAGGGCTTTAATGCCAGCCCTGAGTCTTCCCCAGGCAGCAGCTCCCTTGAACTCCTCCCACAGAGGAGGAGTGGGACTGGATGGGTTGGGTGGGCAGTGCTCGGTCTGTACCCAGGGCATCCTGAGCCGGGATCAGGAAGCAGCTCCTGACGGAGGGGTTTGGTCTGCTGCAGGTTAGGCTGTGGGCAGGTGAATGCTGACGGGCTGGGGCTGAGGGAGTCGCTCTGGGAGATAGGTTTTGGTTTTAAGCAATGAGGGTGGGGATTAGAGGATTAGAAGTGCTTTAACTGCCAGGCAAAAATGACAGAAATAGGACAGGGTTAGGTGGGGTCAGGCAAGAGCACCAACAGTTTCCAATTAACCCTTAAAGTCCTTCTTTTCCAAACAGCACAAGGGGCAGACAGCACGGCCTGGGACTGAATCATAGACTCAACCAGGTTGCAAAAGACCTCAGAGATCAAGTCCAACCTATTACCTAATACCTAACACCTCCTGACTAACAGCCATGGCTTCAGGTGCCACATCCAATCCTTTTTTGAACACCTCCAGGGATGGGGACTCCACCACCTCCCTGGGCAGCACAGCCCAACGGCCAAGTACTCTTTCTGGGAAGACTCCAGACTCCAAGCACTTTGGCCACACTCATCTTCAGTGCCCAGACCCCAGCAAAAGGACCAGACATTGGGGTCTCCCAGGCCTCTGGTCTCCAGGGAGACCAGCTCCCTGCCAGCTCCCCTCCCACAGCCTATGCACACCACGACCTGAGATCATCTGCACCACTTCTCCCACCCAGGAATGAGAGACAGACCCTTGCCAAACAGCTCAGCCCCAGCTAACCCCCATCCTGGGCATCCCATGGAGACCCCAAAGTACCACAAGCATGGTGGGAGCCAAAGATGATGGCAGAGGAGCGTGGTGCAGGTGGCAAGGATGTCACTTCCCCTACCTGAATGGCTTCTGTGGTGGGTGGAGGCCAGCGTCAATCTTCCCCACAGCGTGGTAAGGCAGAGAGTGAGCACGAAAACCCATTTGCTCAGGCTTTGTATGTCTCTCTCACTCATTCTACCAAGAAGAAGAAGAGAGGTGTGGAAGCAGAGGGGCTGAGGAGGGCTGGGAGGTGCAGCCCCACTCACCAACGCTGCTGCCCGCAGCGGTGTGGCCACCGAACACACAAGGCCACCGGCACCAGGGTGGGCTGGCTGGGGGGGACAGGGCAGGGCATGCAGCTGGGATTCACCCACCACCCTTGGACAGGCTCAAGCTTCTTAAGCAGCAGGACAAAAGATGTCCCAGCAGCAGCAGCCCAGGTGAGCCACGGTTACCTTTTACTGGGGATTCACACCAGCGCCTGCACATCTGCCACCCCCGGGGAGGTCAGGGCTCTGCACGGGGCAGACATCAGGGCATCTGAAAGGAGAAAGAGAAGCATGGGTAGTGACATCCTGTGGAAGCACCCAGGGGTGAGGACCTGCCATATCCTCTAGGAGCTCCCTGTCGTCACCCTCGTGCCACTGAGGTCCCCTGCAGCGATGCTCAGGGCTTGGCTCTCCCAAGCTGGGCGCCCACCAAGAGACAGACGAGCTGGACTGACCACACCAGCCGTGCCAGGCCCAGGCACCCTCCTGCCCAGTGGCACTGGCATTGCAAGGGGGGCCAAGGGAGGGGCAGCAATGCCTGGGAGGACACACACACAGAGCCCAGGGCAGCCAGAGAAGCCACAGCCACTGTCCCAGCACGCTGCTGCTCCTCCCATACACAAACCCACGGACACAAAACTGCACACCCGACCTCCAGACACGCTTGGTCCTCTCTTGGCACCTCTGAGCAGGGCAGGGCATGGTGCTGTCACCCTGCAGGATGTGCTGGAAAGTTTTCCATCATCTGGAGCCATTTAAATGCCCAGGGCCTGGGTAATTGACTGGTGGCTGCCTTAAACGTTCTCTGGACTGCTTGCCAGCCACAGCCCCCTGGGTGAGGCAGCTCCAGGCACCGCAGCAGGAGCCAGAGCAGCTCTGACAGCAGCAGCCCTGCTGGGCATTTCCTAGGTGAGGCCTTGGTGATGCCCCCCTGAGATCTGACCCTGCTCAGGGCCAGCAGCCATGGCCCCCCATAAACCTTCAGGGCTGGATCATCTTTTATCACCATGAGGCCACAAAGCACTGGTGGGGGGCTGAGGGCAGGGAAAGCTGCCAGCAGGTGCCAGGGCTGCCCCATGCCCACGGTGCACAGCCAGGTGAGTCTCCCTGCACCCTCCCTGCTGCCTGCACCCACTGGACAGGCACTGGGCAAACTGAACTGGGCTGCTGGGGGAAGAAATCCTGAATTTCCCAACCATCTTCTACCTTCCTGTGCTCTCTGGCCCAGAGGCTGGCATAATGAAGTGCCCAAGCCGGCAGACACTGACATTTTTAATCAAAACAAAGTGATCTGAGGTGGGGAAAGGGCAGTTCTTGTTGGGAAGCATTTCAAAATGAATGGCTCTGCTTAAAAGTGACATTTCCAAATGAAAAAGGGTTCATTCCAGAATACTGATT
>JAAWVA010000041.1:129109-261450 GCA_015227895.2 Colaptes auratus | reverse complement strand
CACAGAAGTGCAGAGGATCCTCCCCCAAGTTTGCTCTCTCATCCTCTCCTCTACACTGATTTATTTCCAGCTTCTTGCTCATTCCTCCAGCGTCTGCAGCATTTCCTTCCCATCCAAGGTGAGCAGGAGAGGTTTTAATTCCACCCAAGCATGAGTCTGCTTCTGCTCCCTCACTGGGCGAAACCAGTGCCCCTTGGCACTGGCATTTTGAAAGTCAGCTCTGCTGACAGCTCGAGTCTCAGACTCATCCAGGGTCGGAAGCCTCTCTCCGGCAGGGCGGAGCTGCTCTTCAAGGGGGTCGAAGGCCAAGGTCAGAAGCAGCTCAGTCTTGTCAGTGCAGGGAAGCAGAGGACTTGACAGCTCAAACTGTGTCCCCGGGAGATACAACCTCTCACCTGCTCAGGCTCTTTACTGGGCTGTGGGTGCCTCCAGCATAGATGAGCTCTCCCAGGACAAGGGTCCCTGCACATTGAGTAGCCCCCAAGCCTCGCACGGCATCGGAAGGGATGGCAATCTGGGAGGAGGAGGAGGGGTCTCCTGCTCCCTGCCCAACACCACGGCACGGATCCACTCCTGGTGTCTCCACAACAGGACTGGTCCCACTCAGGCTGTCCTCCAGACCACTTAGCCTCCTCTCGCGGGTGAAGGAGAACCCCCGGCAGTGCAGGCTGCGCCCTGTCCCGCATCCCTCGACCCACCCGTTCAGGGACTCTTGCCCTACTCCAGCCTGCGGTCAAGAGAGGTACCCCGAAGCACCCCGCTTCCACCAGCAGCAAGCCCTCGGCAGCTGAAGGAGATCCGCAGTGGAAGGAGGCAGAGAAAGACTCCAGCCCGGGCCGTGGCCGTCGGGCACTGGTGCACCAGCGGCGGGCAGCGGCTTCCCCGCAGCCTGGGTGCAGAACGGGGTTTGGCCGCAGCAGCCCCGGACCCGCCTCCCAGCGCTGCCAGCGGCTTCCAACGCCGGCGGAATCGTTTCACCGGGGGAAACCGCTGTCCCGGCCCCAGACTTGGCTCGTCCCCGCAGCAGGACCCTGCCGGTGACCAGAGCCAGGCCTCCCCCCACCGCTCGGACGGGCACCGGGCAGTCAGCTGTGAGCGGGCACCGGGCAGGACCCGGCACGGCGAGACTTACCGAGAGCATCAGCCTAATCCACCCCGCTCTCCACCGGAGCTCGGAGAGCGACGTGGGACCGGGACCCGCCGCCCCCCAGCACCTGCCGGGCTGATCCGAGAGCTGATCCAGGAGCGGATCCCACCGCGGACCCCTATCCGCTGCCCCCTGTGCCGCGGACACACGGAGTACAGTTACCCCCGCCCCGGCTCCCCGGCCGGTAAAGGCCCTACCTCGGGTACCGCGACCGGACGATATGTGCGGGTCCCCGACGGCGTGCCGCCGCGCTCGACACCGGGGGGTCCGTCCCACCTCGCCCACTCCAAACTTTCCTTTGGGCAGCACGTACCTGTCGGTGCCGTCCGTGCGAGCCGGGGCCGCCGCTGCCCATGGCCGCCGTCCGCCGGTCAGCGCCGCGTCCGCGGGCCGGTGCGGCCGGGGGGCGCTGGCATCGCCAGGCGCAGCGGCGCCGGTAGCGCTGGCTCGGCTCGGTGCGGGCTGGGCTGGGCGGGGGCGGCGGGAGCCGAGCGGCCCCGGTACCGGCGCAAAGGGGCGCAGCGCCGCCTGCCGCCACCCCGGGACCGGCCCCGGGAACCCACGATCCCGGGCTGGCAGCGGCTCCGCACGCCCAGCCGCCCCCGCCCGGACTCTGCCCCGCCCAATTAGCCCCGGTGCCCATTAGCGGAGCCAGTAGCGAGGACTGGCCGGAGCTAATTGACCCGAAAATCGATTTGCTAGCCCCGGGGTAAAAAAAAGAAGAAGAACAGGAGCGATGGCTCCGCGAGCAGAGAGCGGTGCTGTGCTGAGCTGCGTGGAGAGGCAGAGAGAGTGACAGCCAGCCAGCCAGCCAGCCAGCCTTCTGGCCCTACTCCTCCTCGAAGAAGGAACTTGGCTTCAGGCTCATAGAATCGCCGAATTGTTTCGGTTGGGCAAGACCTTTGAGACCCTCAGGCCCCACCACTGACCCAGCGCTGCCAGCTCCACCGAAACTCGTGGCCTTTCTGGAGCCACGAGCTGATGAAAGGCACCAACCCTGCCCCAGCTCTGCAGGATGCTCCGGCCTGACCCAGGGGATGCCAACCCTAGGCTGGGGTGGTTGAGTCCTCAGAGCAGCTGTAGACTGGCACAGCACCCCAGGGTGCAGCTCCGTGCACGCTGTGCCAACCAGCAGCAACAGGCTGTAAAACGCCAACAAAAAGCAACCCCAGGGCTGGATTTTCACAGCCGCTGCCAGAGTCAATCCCACAGCTTCAGGACAGCCCAGAGGGGAGGCTGGGATTACACAGAACTCATTTTCTCCTCTTCCCTCAAAGCTACTTGAGTATCAGTGAAAGCCTCTGGCTCGAGAGGACAGCTCACAGCTCACTCCTGGGCCTTTCAAGCTCACCTGAAAGCACCAAGCAATTCCCAAGCCCAACCCAAGTTACAGATCCACAGCAGCTGCTCAGACAACCCCCACATGGGCAGTTTGCAGCTTTCCTGGCCATTTTCTCCCCATGAAATCACTGAGGCCTTCATGCAGCCCCCTGCCCAGCTGTGCACCGCTCCTTGGAAAGAAAGGGCTCTGCTGAAGGCCCCCAGTTAAAGGCCACGCTGGAGCCACCCTCAGAGGCGTTCGCTGGTCCCAGGGTCATACAGGCTCCTGCGTGCAGCTGCAGCTCACACTCTGCACACTCAGGGACATCTGAGGCCACCAGCACACTGGGTCCCTCACTGCTGCCCAGCACCCTCACCATGGTTCTAGGTGTGACTCAGCTCATCCTGCTTTGGCTCCTTCAGCACTCCCTGATCAGCCTCTTCCTCTGGCCTGTTTTCCATCCTCTGATCCACACAGGTCTTTGCAGCCACTTAGAGCAAACCACAGCCTCTTGGTGCCTCACATCAGACATTTCCAGCTCTTTCCTAGGAAGGATGCAGGGCAGAGACAGGGCCCCCTCTGCAGAAGGCTTTTCTCTCTCCTCTGTGTATCCACAGCAGAAGCCCAGACTTGTCTTTCTTCAATCTGTTTGATTTATAACATCTCTAGTTGGGATCAGTAAAACCAATTAGTGCTGGCAAAGGCAGAGAGCAGGGCACAGCCCCAGCAGCCTACCCCAAGCATGGTCCTACTTGGCACAGCCACCTCCTGGGGAACCTGAGACCTTGGTCTGAGGGTAGAGTCACCCCAAAACAGACAGAGGGAATGGAATGGAATGGAATGGAATGGGATAGGATAGAATAGAATAGAATAGAATAGAATAGAATAGAATAGAATAGAATAGAATAGAATCAACCAGGTTGGAAAAGACCTTTGAGGTCATCGCATCCAACCCATCACCCAACACCATCTAATCAACTAAACCATGGCACCAAGTGCCTCATCCAGGCTCTTCTTAAATACCTCCAGTGATGGGGACTCCACCACCTCCCTGGGCAGCACATCCCAATGGCCAATCTCTCTTTCTCGGAAGAACTTCTTTCTCACCTCAACCCTAAACCTCCCCTGGCACAGCTGGAGACTGTGTCCTCTTGTTCTGGTGTTGCTTGCCTGGGAGAAGAGACCAACCCCCACCTGGCTACAACCTCCCTTCAGGGAGGGGAGAGAGCAAGAAGGTCTCCCCTGAGCCTCCTCTTCTGCAGGCTAAGCAACCCCAGCTCCCTCAGCCTCTCCTCCCAGGGCTGTGCTCCAGACCCCTCCCCAGCTTTGTTGCCCTTCTCTGGACACTTTCCAGCAAGTCAACATCTTTCCTAAACTGAGGGGCCCAGAACTGGACACAGGACTCAAGGTGTGGCCTAACCAGCTTTAAGAAGCCCCATGGTAGGAAGAGGCTGCTTGGCTGGAAGGAGTTTACTCTATGGAGCAAAACTCCCCATATGTTAAACTCCAGTTTAATTAGGCTTGGTTGCCTAAAAGAACAGGGAAGAAGCTCCACAAGATTAACCCAAACCCTGGTAATAAGACATTAAGGAAACACAAGCATCTCATTCTTCAGATCAGAGGGGCTTAATAATAATAGCAAAAATCAATATGAAACTAAATTAAATCTGCTGTTTGTATTCATCAGGTGATTTGATCAAGAGCCTGCCAGCTCAGGTCTCTGCTGCTGCCATAAGGAAACACAAACATATTACTTTTCAGATCACAGAGTTTTAATGGGAATGATCAAGAGCACATGCAGTTAGAGCTACCTTTCATGCCAGCCAACTCCAATTACATTAGGCCAGATTATTTCAATACAAAACTCAAGCTCTTTATTGATGTAATGGCACAGAAAGGCAAACTTGCTGCTTTCCAGATCACAGCACTTCAGAGCAGGGCAAGAATTAAGACTTTAGTAGAACTGGTTTTCATTTAAATCCTGCCAGATTCATCACATCAGTTCCTCCTCCCCAGTTTTGTTTTGTTCCATCATCCAGCCACAGCCCTCAGCACTGCTCACTGCCCAGGCTGGGACCTTTCAAGGGGTTGTTACTTTGCTGGGGAGAGTAAAAAACAGTTCTTAGTATCTGTGACAAGTTTGGCAATGAAAGGAGCTGTGCCAGGAAGTCTCAGTGCTGCACATCAACATCATTTCCTCTCAGAGCAGGCAACTGTCAACATACCTGGAACCCCTCTGCACCCCAGTGACCAAATGATTGATCTGGGGGGAGAAAACTCGGGTTTTATGACACAGGCTCAGGTTAGATGGTTACACTGATGTAGAGAGACACACCAGAAGACTTTAAGCTCTCATTGAGACCAACTTCTCTGCAGCTGCTGGTTTGCAGAGGAGTATCAATGATTTTATTGAAGATGGACAAAGCAGAACCCCTGATGGGAGGGATTCTTTGGGAGGGATTGTCACAACCTGTGTTCAGCAGGTCACTGAGTTCAGGCTGAAGCTTATTTGCCCCTTTCCTGAGGCAGCAGCATGGCCTCCAGGCTAGTTCAGCTCTGAGAACACAGCTCCTAGGAGTGAGATCCTTTTTCAGAAGGCTTTGCTGAGGACAGGGACTTGGAGGTCAGATGCCTGCCTGACCCTTCAGGGCTCAGCAGAGAGGGTCTCTGGGGAATACAAGCAGGGATAAGTCCTGCTCAGGGTCCCTGGGATGTGTCTAGGCTTCCAAACTGAAAAGAAGAATCACAGAATCACCAAGGTTGGAAGAGATCTCAAAGATCATCGAGTCCAACCTGTCACCACAGACCTCATGACTAAACCAAGGCACCAAGTGCCACCTCCAGTCCCCTCTTGAGCACCTAAGAAAATCTCCAGAGGCTCTGTAATTTCCAGTTAGCCTCATTGTCATCGTTATTGTCCTGCTGTATTGCTACTGCCAGGTGAGGTTCCATGGAAACAGAAGAAGCCTTGGAGAGCAGCATTTAGGGTGAAGAACCCTTGGGTGATGAAAGGCCATGCAGGGACAAGCAGAGGAGGTAAACCCAAGTGACCCCAGAGGTTCTAACCTGCTGACCAGGCTGGAGAGGTGGGCACAAGCCAGCCTCAGGAGCTTCAACAAGACCAAGGGCAGGGTCCTGCATCTGGGTCAAGGCAATCCCAGGCACAAATCCAGGCTGGGCAGGGACTGGCTGGAGAGCAGCCCTGAGGAGAGAGACTTGGGGGTGCTGGGGAGAGGAGAAGCTCCCCAGGAGCTCTCAGGGTGCACTTGCAGCCCGGAAAGCCAAGCAGAGCCTGGGCTGCATCAGGAGAAGTGTGGCCAGCAGGGCAAGGGAGGGGATTCTCCCCCTCTGCTCAGCCCTGCTGAGACCCCACCTGGAGTACTGCCTCCAGTTCTGGAGCCCCTATGACAAGAGGGATCTGGAGGTGCTGGAAGGTGTCCAGAGAAGGGCCAAGAGGATGAGCAGAGGGCTGGAGCAGCTCTCCTGTGAGGACAGACTGAAGGAGTTGGGGCTGTTCAGTCTGGAGAAGAGAAGGCTCCGAGGTGACCTCATTGTGGCCTTCCAGTATCTGAAGGGGGCCTACAAGAAGGCTGGGGAGGGACTTTTCAGGCTATCAGGGAGTGATAGGACTAGGGGGAATGGGAATGAAGCTGGAGGTGGGGAGATTCAGGCTAGATGTGAGGAGGAAGTTCTTCACTGTGAGAGTGGTGAGGCCCTGGACTGGGTTGTGCAGGGAGGTGGTTGAGGCCCCGTCCCTGGAGGTGTTTAAGCCCAGGCTGGATGAGGCTGTGGCCAGGCTGATCTAGTGTGGGGTGTCCCTGCCCATGGCAGGGGGGTTGGAACTGGCTGATCCTTGTGGTCCCTCCCAACCCTGACTGAAACTATGAAACTATGAGACCACTCGCTGCAGCAGGAAGAGGAAAACCTGCAGGCAACCTGCACCAGTCTCAGCTTATCCAGGTTGCAAAATGCCAGCAGTGCCCTGCACAGAGGTCACACAGCCCTGAGCTGCAGCACTCTGGGGGCTGTTCTGCACTCCAGCCGGCGAAGATGGGATGGTTGCAATCACATTACCCCTTGGAAGAAATAACAATAAATTCTTAACTTCCCAATTACAGGGGACAGGCAAACCTTGGAAACCATTAAGAGCTGCTTCTTCTGCTGATGAATTATCCAAAGTGCACAGAGCTATTTGCTGAGCTTCACTGTATTACACTAATTATAAATTAATATATTGCTCATTACACAGTGAAGTTCTGCAGTCAACTAATGCACTGCTGCAAGGAGCCTGCTTTAAAGCATCCTCTGGTACTTTTATGACCTAGATGTTTAATTTACTTCTGCTCTGGCTTAAATGCCACTAACCTGTCATTCTTTCCCAGAGAAAGACCCTTGGCTTCATCTCACCCTCTGTGCAACTCAGGCAGTGCAGATGAATGATGAACATAGAAAGGCTTTTAAAAATGCTTTTTAAAAATCATAGAATCATAGAACCAATAAGGTTGGAAAAGACCTCAAAGATCATCAAGTCCAATCTATCACCCAAGACCTCATGACTACTAAACCAGGGCTTCAAGTGCCACATCCAATCCCCTCTTGCACACCTCCAGGGATGGGGACTCCACCACCTCCCTGGGCAGCACATTCCAAGGGCTAACAACTCTCTCTGGGAAGAACTTTCTCCTCACTTCAAGCCTAAACTTCCCCTGGCGCAGTTTGAGACTGTGTCCTCTTGTTCTGGTCCTGGGTGCCAAGCAGTTACCCAAGAAATGAAGCAAACCACCAAAACTTAAGCCAAATTCCTGTGTTACTGGGTTTGAAACCTCTGTCTACCATGGCAGCAGGCTAGGAAGGGACTGCTGGTCCCAGTGCCCTCCCTGCCCAGATTTACACTGCTGTTAGAAGTAGTTCAGTGCAGCCCTGGGATGGAGAAGTGAGGACACAGTCTCAAGCTGTGCCAGGGGAAGTTTAGGCTGGAGGTGAGGAGAAAGTTCTTCACTGAGAGAGTTGTTGGCCGTTGGAACATGCTGCCCAGGGAGGTGGTAGAGTTTAGCCTGGAGGTGTTCAAGAGGGGATTGGATGTGGCACTTGGTGCCATGGTTTAGTAGTCATGAGGTGTTGGGTGCCAGGTTGGACTTGATGAGCTTTGAGGTCTCTTCCAGCCTTGGTGATTCTGTGATTCTGTGCGAGATGAGTTTGGAAGCATGAAGCTGGTGGCTTTAGTGAGAATCACAAGGGTCTGCCAAAGAAACTGTTGGAAGCCATGACCATAAAGAAGGAGTGCCTGGACCTGTGCTCAGGCCAGGAGGGACACCTTGGGTGAGGCAGGGATGCAGGGAAAGCCTGAGCACCCCAGGCAGGAACCCCTGAGGTGTGGGGAGGGCAAAAATCAGAACCACTGCCCTCCAAAGGGGCCATTTACTGGCATTTGCCTCACGAAGCTCACAGCTTGACTCAGCCCGGACCTGCATCCTCAGATCCTGTGCTCGGCAGCCTCGGGGAGGGGGACACCAGCCTGGCAGGCAAGGAGGAAACTCCCCATTGACCTGGGGTGGGATGAATGGGAGGAAATGCAGCCCTCTTTCTTGGAAACCCGTTGTTAGCACTGCATTGTCCCCGGGAGCATTCCTGCAGCCTGTTTTCATGTCAGGCCATTCATTCTCTGCAGCGCTTAGCATAACAGACAACAAACACCAGACAGGAGCAGCCCGACACAGGAATCGGTTTGGAAGCTGCCATTTCCTTCTTTCCAAGGAAAGCATCCTGGTGACTCAGCAGTCCGGGGCAGATTGGCAGCCCCACAGAGGAGACAAGATCCCAAGGGAATCTGGTGATTTCCAGCCTCGGTAGCACAAGGATATTGCAGTCCCCGTGCCAGAGCCTCCCCTGCGTGACGAGCAGCAGGACAGAGATGCTGTTGGGGGCAGGCAATATGGAGCAAAGGGAGGGAGCCCAGGGCTGCTGGAGAGGGACCAGAGGGGTGCTGACCTCCACACTGACACTGCTCACCAATCCATAGCCATCACATCTCCCAGTCATGATGGGACAGACACTCAGGTGTCCAGGCTGGCACAGCTGCTCCCCTACCCACCACAGCTCCCAGCCACACTGGTGCAGCCCCTCGGGGGTCCCTGATGTCCCAGACTCTCAGCTTCCAGACTACCAGAGCCTGCACAAGGCCAGGAGGCACTGAATGACCCTGAGGGAGAAGACGGGGAGCCAGTGCTAGAGATACCCGAGGCTGCGTGACCTCTGTGTGTACCAGGGCTGCAAACCCAGCCAAACCCCGGGCTCCCCGGCCACGGTGAACCCCCAAGCAGCTCACGGGGAGGAGTCCCAGGCCCTTGTTAAAGTCTCACGGAGAGCTGCACCGGGCTGCAACGACTGGAGGATCCTGGAATGATTTGTAATAGGCAGCTGGACTCTCGCTGCTCGCCATCCCTCACAAGAGAAAGACAGGAAGGCAACTGATGGCCTTCACTGTCGATGCAGTCACTCGCCAGCCGCTCGCCCTGCCCGGCCGGTCCGGGGGTCCCCAGTGAATGCCGGTAGCCCCCGGCGGGCCGCGCAGCCGGGGCCGTAGCGCAGCCTGTGTCGCCATCCAGCGCCTCCACCGCGACCTGCAGGCACCCCCGGCCCGGCTCCAGCCCCGGGATCGCGGGGTGCTGGAGGAGCAGAGGCTGGCAGAGCGGGGTGGGAGCACCTGTAGCCCACCCTGCGCACAACCCCCCGCGGCACCGGCTGGGGAGGGGACACAGGCTCTGCAGTGAAGCATGAAAGCAGAAGATGCGGGCAAGGGAATATTAAGCTGGACAGGTCGATGCTGGCAGTGGAGCAGCTCGAGCAGGAGGTCACTACAGATGACAATGACAGGCTGTGGCATACTCTGACCCAATAAGCATAAGCGTATCTGCTGACAAACCCACCTGAATCTCAGGTACTTCCAACCCAAAGAGCTTGTTCCACCTCTCTCCTCCAGTTCTGCAGCACCCACCATGGGAGAGCAGGGGGATATTTATGGGGAACACACTAACTGGAGCCCAGTAACAGCTGGGACACACAGGTAAGCAGTGGGGGTGAGGCTAGGTGGGAAATAAGGCAGCAGCTGTAAATAGGGGGGTGTGAGAGGGAGAGGTGTGAGCTGAAGTGTGTGTGGAACAAAACTAGAAGTGGGTAGATTCAGATTGGATGTTAGGAAGAAATTCTTCCTCATGATGGTGGTGAGACACTGGCACAGGTTGCTCAGGGAGGTGGTGGAAGCCTCATCCCTGGAGGTTTTGAAGACCAGGCTGGATGTGGCTGTAAGCAATCTTTTGTAGTGTGAGGTGTCCCTGCCCATGGCAGGGGGGTTGGAACTGGATGAGCCTTGAGGTCCCCTTCAACCCTAATAATTCTGTGATTCTAGGAGCTTAAAAAAGATCTGTTGAGTTAAAGCTAGGGACTGGGAAATCAAAGAATCATAGAACCAACAAGGTTGGAAAAGACCTCAAAGATCACCAAGTCCAACCTGTCACCCAAGACCTCATGACTACTAGACCATGGCACCAAATGCCACGTCCAATCCCCTCTTGAACACCTCCAGGGACGGTGACTCCACCACCTCCCTGGGCAGCACATTCCAACGGCTAACACCTCTCTCTGGGAAGAACTTTCTCCTCACCTCCAGCCTAAACTTCCCCTGGGCAGGAAGGAGTGTTGAGTAACCTCTGTGGGGTGATCTTGACGCTGTGGTGCAGTTGGAAGAGCTCTGGCTGAAGGAGTCTAAAGCCCTGCTTCAGCTGGGATCTTGCAGCGCCAAGGTGCTGCATGTGAAGGAATGAACGGTTCCTCTGCAGAGCTTCTGGGAGCACTGGGGCACGCTGGTCTCAGGAATTAGCCTCAGTTTTGATTTGTTGTAGGCAAATCCTGTGTTCTTTCAGCAGGTTCTTTTTTTCCTTATTCTTCTTGGTCCCCCCCTCCCCCCCGCCTTCTCCCCCCCCTTTTCTTTTGTTGCCATAGGAACCCGGCGGTGGGGAGGTGCTGCCGTTGGGCTGGGCCAGTGATGCTGTTTGAGGTGCCAGACCTTCCCCGCCAGCAGCGGGAGTGTCTGGTTCTGGGTCAATTCATCCCAGCTCCCGATGGGGGCTGGAGCTTGGCGGAGGGGAGGCGACTCAGCTCCCCGTCCTCTCTCTCAGCTCCTCCGAGGCCGGTTATTAATAGCCGAGCATGGCTGCGGGGGTTGGGTTTCACCGGGAGCGCAGGGAGGGTGACAGAGCAGCTACCACCGGGTGGGGATGTCGTACTGGGGTAGGCGGTTCTCCTGCAGTCCCGGGAAGATCCAGCCAGGACACCGATCCACCGGGAGAGCCCGGGAAGGGACACGGCTCTCCTGCAGCCCCCTCCCTACCTTCCCTCTGTCGCCTGCAGCCGGGAAAAGCCTTTCCTAACGCCGTTCCTCCGCGGCCCCGCATCGCTCCGAGGCAGCCCCTGGTGAGCTCGCGGTGGCTGTCCCGGGGCTGGGTACCGGGACACACCGGGCTGCGTGGGGAGGGTACCGGGTGCCGCGGGGGGAACCTTCGGGGCCATGCGCGTACCCGCGGCAGAGCCGCCGGCCCCTCCCGCACCCCCCGCACCGGGGCGGCCGGCGGAAGGCGCGGGGGAGCGGGGCGGGCCCGGGGCGGGGCGGCGGGCCCGGCACGGCTCCGTTCGGCCCCGTTCAGCCCGGCTCGGCTCGGCCCGGCACGGCTCGTCATGCTGCCGCGGGTGCGCGCAGCCGTTGCGCAGCTGGTGGCGGGGCTGGGCGCCGGGGCGAGCGGGCACTCCGCAGCCGAGCCCCGGGGAGGTGGCGGCAGCGGCGGGACCGGGGGCTCCCCGGCGGGGCCTTCGTCCTCCTGCTGCCGTCCGGCCTTCCTGCAGCTGACCCCCGAGGAGCTGCGCCGCGCCGGGGACCACACGGGCAGGGCCGTGCAGAGCCCCCGCGACGGCCGCCGTCGCCTGCCTTGGAGCACAGGCTACGCCGAGTGAGCGGGACCGGGATGGGATGGGATGGGATGGGATGGGATGGGATGGGATGGGATGGGATGGGATGGGATGGGATGGGATGGGGATACCCCTGCGACCGGGGGTTCTGCAGCCCGGGGAGGGCGGGACCGTCAGCGCTCGGCACTGGAGCGAGATCCCGGGAGCTAATCTGGGTTACGACCGGCGGGAGGCTCCTGGCAGAGGCGGGTGGAGCTGGATGCGCGAATGCCCGCGGGTGGGAAAGAGCCGCGTGGGTTTAATGCTCTTACCCGCGCCCACCCGCCCGGTCCTCGGGGGCGCTGCGGGCTCCTCGGGCCAGTTTGTTCTTCACGCTTACCGGCACCACACCCGCTGTCAGTGATGGGGAAGCGAACCACTGCGGCTCTGCAGGACTCGGAGGAGACGGGAATTGAAGCTGCCACGGGAGTGGGACCTTTTTACTTCCCCTTGAATAGCCTGGTCCTCTTCTCCTTTTACTCGCGGCGAGTTTCATCCTTGACTGATGGCTGTTGGGGAAGGCCAGACTTTGAAAGCCACCGTTGCTGCTCAGTCCACTCCTGCATCCCTTGCCTCAGCCGATCTGATATCCTGGGGAGCTTTTTGAAGTGTCGCTTGGCCCTAGGAGATCTTGGGTTAGGACCACCTGGAGCAGAGCTCACCCTCTGCTCAAGACTCCCTTCCCTAGATTTCTTTCTTCAAACCACTTGGAAAGCCTGTGCCCAAGGAGCTCATCCTCTAGAGCCTGTTTGCAGCTTCCTCCCGTGAGCAGGTTTTGCAGTCTAGACCTGAACTCTGCTGTGCCAGCACAGGCTGTGAGAAGTTAGGGTGCAAAAGTTCTGCTGGTTTCCTCTTCCCCAGCTGCTCCTCTCCTGAGGCACCTGCTCCCTCTGGGGGTCGATGGGATGTGGATGGGGCTGTAACTCTGTCCGTGGGTCCTGGCTGGACGTGTGTGTGTTTTGAGGCTGGGGCAGGTTTTTGGGCAGTCACTCTGCTTGGGGCAGTGGTGGGGACATTCAGCACACCCAGCTTTTTCTGGTCCCTTGGTGGGTGCCTGGATGGCTGCTCTCCCCTGAGCCCAGCTGGGCCGCTGCTGGCTCCAGATCAACCCATGGCAGTGGTCTGAGACATCTCCTTGCCAGGCTGCAGCCGCCCCAGACAGGGCAGGAGCATCTGGAGAGCATCCTTGGGGACACAGAGGGTGAAGTGCTGCAAGGTGAGCTCTGCTGGAGCAGGATGTGAAAGGAGAAGCTTTGATGCCTTGTTTCCTCCTGGCAGGGTGATAAATGCAGGGAAGAGCCAGCACAATGAGGACCAGGCATGCTGCGAGGTGGTATTTGTGGAGAGGAGGCCAAGCCCCAGGGCCCGGCTGCCATCCAGGGAAGGTGGCAGGGAGCTGGATGGGGTGAGAGCTGGGCAGGGGCAGGGATGGGATAGGGAGGTTGGGAGGGTGCCCAGCTGCAGGGCGTGAGACGGGGCCTCTGCTCCTTGCCCCTTCCTGCCATATTCCTGCTGGGCTGTGCCAGGGCTGACTGGCCTGGGGGTCCCTATCCTGCCTCCTTCAGAGGAGCTGGCTGCAGAGACACACTGCTGGCAGCACGAGGTGCCTGACTCAGGGCTGGGCTGGAGCCAGGGACCGGCTGTGTCCAGCTGCCCTCCATCAGCTGCCCACATCGCTCCTGCCTGCACAGGCAGAGTCCTGTGTCACTGTGTCCAGCTGGTGACACAAGCTGCCCTGAATTCCCTGTCCCGTCTGCTTGCTCCCAGGCTCACCTCACCTTCCTTTCTCTCCTTGCAGGGCAGGAAGGGCTTTTATTTCCACTACTGGGCCCTGTTCGATGGCCACGCAGGCAGCGGTGCTGCTGTCATGGCATCCAAGAAGCTTCATCTGCACATCTGTGAGCAGCTCCGGGACCTCGTGGACATCCTGCAGGACCCCTCCCCACCTCCCATCTGTCTCCCACATGACATGAAGGCTTGCCCCACAGAGCAGAGCCAGGTCCCCCTCACAGAGGACGATGGGGAGGTCCCCAGCAATGCTGTGCCACGGTCTCACCTGGAGAAAGCAGTCTCCCACGAGAGCCTGGTGATCGGTGCCATCGAGAATGCCTTCAAGCTCATGGTGAGCAAGCCCCTGCCGGTAGGAACACCCAGACCCCCCGGGGGCATCTCTGTTGTTCTTGTCTGCATTGCAAAGGCAGCTCTGCAATAAGAAGAGGGCTGCAGTGAGTTCTCCTAGCAGAACAGTCTTGGAGAGGGCACTGTGATGCTCCCCTGTATTTCTGGGATGCAGGATGCTGAGACTTTGGGCTCCAGGCCTGTGTGGGTGCAAAGGGATTCACTGTGGTTTGTTCCAGCAGACCCAGCTGCTCATCTCCTCTTGCTCTTTCCTGCTTGCTCCACCACCCTAGTGAAGCCACATCCCCTCCAGCCCTGCAGCCACCGTGGGCTGTGTGGGCAGAGGTGCCCAGGTCTGACTGGCTCCTGCTCCCACCTGGAGCAGCTCTTGGCTTGGGCAGCAGCAGCTGGGTGCTACTTTGGGCTGCATACTGGCATGAGACCGCCTCCCTCCCTGCCTGGAGCTGCTCTCTGTCTCCCCAGGATGACCAGATTGAGAGGGAGAGGGCTTCCCAGCACCTACCTGGGGGCTGCTGTGCCCTGGCTGCCATCTACCTCATGGGCAAGTTCTATGTGGCCAACGCTGGTGACAGCAGGTATGTCCCTGCAGGGCAGCCCCTGCTTTTCACCCAGTAATTGGGAAGCACCCTGGTTGGGCAGCAGGACCAGGCAGAGCCACCCCTGCCTGCCCTCTCCAGGGACAGTGCATCCTGCTGTGATCTCCCAGTTTGCCTAGTGCACATGTGGGGCTGCAGAATCACCTCCCAGAATCTGGGACTTGCTCCCTTCCCTCCCAACAGCACCCTGTCCGCTTCCCAGATGGCTCTGGATCGTCACACCCCAGCCCCTGGTGCCAGTGCTGGCCTGGGCTGCAAGCTGGGGAGTGACAATTGCCCTCAGCAGAGCTTCCAGAAATGTGCAAGAAGTCATTTTAGGGCACATTTCATAGCAGGAGAAGGTCACACAAATCTGTGCACAGACAAGTTCCCTGGCAGCTTGGAGCCTAAGCATTTTGTGTGGTAGTTGCATTTCCTTGGGTGCTGTAACTGCACTCGGGGGTGCTTGCTCCCCCTTGCAGTGGCAGGAAGGTGACTCCACCTTCTGCCAAGGGTACAGCTGGTTTGAGCTGCTCTGTAGGTACTGCAGGGCTGGCTTGTCCTCAGCAGTGTCAGAGCAGCAAATACAGGCTCTGGTAAATGATTTGGGGCTGGAGGACATGCTTCTAGCTCCAGGATAGATGAGAAGGAGCTCCTTCATGCCTCCCCTTTTGGGTGCAGGGCCCCTTCACGGCAGCGTGCACAGGATCCTGAGGCTGTCACTGGGGCTCTGGGCCCTTGTCTGTGTTCCCAGTGATGCTGCCAGAGCTGGGCTTAGCTGCAGCCCTAGGCAAGAGAGGCTGGGCCAGCACTGTTGGAGATGCTTGATCCTTCCATGACATCCAGAAACATCTCATAATCAGACTCTTTTTTTCCTCCCTTTAACATAATCAGACAACCAGGCTGGTGCCAGCAGGGAGATGCAGCGCTGGTGGTGTGGGCTGGCTACTCACACCTGTGTCGTGCTGCTGGCAATTTCTGCCCCTCCTGGGTGCAGAGGAGGGGCCAAGGATCCAAAAGGAGGATTTGCCACCTTCATGCTGCTGCTTTTCTACCCATGTCCTGTCCTTTGGTTCACTTCGCTTCATCCCCCTCTGTCCTCTGCTTGTCTTCCATTTCTCTTCTGACCCCAATCCTGCACAGGAGGGAGGTGTGGGGGCCTGTGGGGCAGCAGGGGATAGCCAGCAAGCAGCCCCCCAGCTTGGGGCTGGGTGAGGGCAGGCAGCAGAGGGAAGGGGTGGCCCTGCCTGGGTAGCTGTGCAGGGAATTGGCTCTGAAGAGCCAGGCTCAGCTCCACACCATGTCCCCTCTTGTCCCCTCTGCCATGCAGGGAATCAGCCCTGAAGAGCCAGGCTCAGCTCCACACCATGTCCCCTCTTGTCCCCTCTGCCGTGCAGGGAATCAGCCCTGAAGAGCCAGGCTCAGCTCCACACCATGTCCCTCTTGTCCCCTCTGCCATGCAGGGAATCAGCCCTGAAGAGCCAGGCTCAGCTCCATGCCATGTCCCCTCTTGTCCCCTCTGCCGTGCAGGGAATCAGCCCTGAAGAGCCAGGCTCAGCTCCACACCATGTCCCCTCTTGTCCCCTCTGCCGTGCAGGGAATCAGCCCTGAAGAGCCGGCTCAGCTCCATGCCATGTCCCTCTGTCCCTCTGCCGTGCAGGGAATCAGCCCTGAAGAGCCAGGCTCAGCTCCACACCATGTCCCCTCTTGTCCCCTCTGCCGTGCAGGGAATCAGCCCTGAAGAGCCAGGCTCAGCTCCATGCCATGTCCCCTCTTGTCCCCTCTGCCGTGCAGGGAATCAGCCCTGAAGAGCCAGGCTCAGCTCCACACCATGTCCCCTCTTGTCCCCTCTGCTCCTTTCTAATCTCATCCTTCCACGTTTCATTGCAGGGCCATTATCATCCGTAACGGGGAAATCATTCCAATGTCCAGGGAGTTTACTCCAGAGACAGAGAGGCAGAGGCTGCAGTTTTTAGTAAGAAGGACCTTTCTTCTAACCTCCTTCCTGCTGAACCACCTCCTGGCCCCTTCCCAGCTGCCTTCTCGGTGGGGCCCAGGGGCCAAGGGCAGCCCCACAGCTGGGACCTGCTGATGGCACTTGTCCATCCCAGCCAGCTCCCTGGGCTGGGGAGAGGTGCTGGGATGTGGGCTGCTGCCCTGGCTCACTGCTGGCTCCTGGCTGGTGGAGTCCTATTTGCTGTGGGGTCAGGGTGAGAGGCTGCACCTGCAATCCTGGCCTGGCCAGGAGCTGGAGGTCCTGGGCTCAGCGTGGGACTGGTCTGGGATGCTTGCATGGAAGCAGTTTGGTCCATCTTGCCTGGGGTGGGCAGGGGTGGCTCGGGCTGGCTGGATCTGCTCCTTTGCACGGTCAAAGGAGCCCAGTCCTAGTTTCTTCGCTGGCAGCTCCCTGGGGAAGCCAGGAGCTGACGTGTGCCAGCGGGTTTCTAGCTTTTTTCACTGCAGCTCCTTCTGCTTGGCCTGGACAACTCCCCCTGAGCTACACAGGGAGACTTTTTAAGGTTATAAAGACCTCTGACAGCAGCGCAGGGGAGGAGTTGTCACTGCTGGAGGAGCTCTTGCTGGATGGGATTTGCTGGATGTGATTTCCTGGCTTGCAGCTTGCTTGGAAAAACACTGAGGCTCTTTTTTTTTTTCCCCCTTGAATCTATTTTTGAATGACCAAGAGGAGGAAACTGCTGTGAGCTGGATCCTCCCCAGCCAGCCGTGATGGGCAGGGGCCAGGCGCAAGCTTGCTCTGCTGCATGGTGCCCAGGCCATGGGCAGGGCTCTCCGTGCTCCTGCAGCCAAGCCTCCTGCCTTCCCAAGGGCTTTCCTCCTCCTTCCAGCTCTTTCTTCTTCCATCTGCATTTCCCATCTCTGTTCCTGTTCCCAGGGATACTGAGAGTGCCCTGAGAGGGGGCTCTGTGCTGCTTCTTGTGCCTTGCCACGGCCACAGCTCTGGGACTTGGTTTCTGAACAGACCTCTCAGCCTTTTGCCTGCAAGTGCCCTGTGCTGAGCCCCAGGTCCTGGGAAGTCTGCAGCTCTGGCTCCTCCCGGGCTAATTACAGCTTCTCCTGGAAATTGCTGGGTTTTCATCCTTTTTGGAGATCCTCATTTCCCAAAATGCTCCATGCAAAAGCTTCACCACCTTGCTGGGTGCTGAGGTGGCTGTCCCCAGCTGGTGTCTGCTCTGGGCGTAGCACAGATGGATGGTTCAGAGCAGTTTCACCACCCTCTGCTGGAGCTGCAGCAGGGCAGCTGATGTTGCCCCACCAGGAAATGCCATGACTGAAGTCCCCTCAGGCTGGTGGCTCCAGTACTGTGGTGCCAGTGTCAGCCAGGCAGGCACTGCCATGGTGATTCTGCCCTCCTGGCACTGCATCTGAACCATGGCTTCACCCCACAGGCGTTCCTGAGACCTGAGCTGCTGGGGAAGGAGTTCACCCACCTCGAGTTCCCCCGCAGGATCCAGCCCAAGGAGCTGGGGAAGAAGATGCTGTATAGAGACCAAAACATGAATGGCTGGTAACCCCCACCCCTCCTGCCTGGCTCCCACATCCCTCCCCACGGTGTAGGGGGTGGGGGCTCTGGCATGCTGGAGACCAGCTCTTGCAGGGGCCTTCATCCTGGGGGATGCCACATCCCAAATGGGCAGGGGACATGGTGGGAGCCTTCACCTGCTGACACCCTGTCTTTGGCTTGCTTTAACCAGGGCTTACAAAAAAATTCAAGAAGATGATTTGAAGTTTCCACTCATCTATGGGGAAGGCAAAAAGGTGAAGTGCTGTGACAGGTGCTGCCCTCACTCGAATTGGGGATTTCCAGCCCACTCTGGTGCTGCAGTTGCTCTGGGATTGGAGGTGAAACTGCTCACAGCATCCATTTGCTGTTCCCCAGGCTCGGGTGATGGCCACGATTGGGGTCACAAGGGGCCTGGGAGACCACGACCTCAAGGTGTTCAGCTCCAACATCCACATCAAACCTTTCCTGTCCTGCTTCCCAGAGGTGAGCCTGGCTGCCAGCTGCTCCTCACCCAGAGCTCCCTGCAGCAGTCAGAGCTGGTCAGGGTGAGCAGAGCTGTGGTGCACCCAGCACAGCAGGAGCCTGCTCTGCCTTTCTGCCCCTCACCCCCTGTCCTACCCTGCCAGGTCCGGGTGTATGACCTCACGCAGTACGAGCACTGTCCTGACGATGTCCTGGTCCTGGGCACTGATGGGCTCTGGGATGTCACCAACGACAAGGAGGTGGCTGGTGTGGTGATGGAGGTGCTGACAAGCTATGAGCCCAATGATCCATGCAGGTGAGCTGCGAGTGGGCAGGAAGGCCACTTGCAGTGGTGTGTCCTGCACACGTGCCCCTGGCCTTGCTCCTCAGAGCAGCGTCATGGCCACGTCTCTCTGGCCTGGGGCTGGTGCTGTGCTCCTCAGCATGCCAAGCTCCCCTGGCTGTGCATGTGGGAGCTCAGGTCTCTTCTCGCCAAAGGACACTTTCCTGCAGCTCTGGCTCCTCCAGCTTCCCCTTCCTTGTCAGGGGCTGCAGGATGCTGCATCAGGGAGTCCGTGGAGTGCAGGGTCAGAGCTGTGCTGTCCTGTGCTCCCCAGGTACACCATGGTGGCCCAGGAGCTGGTGGTGCGGTCCAGAGGGGTGCTGAAGGAGCGGGGCTGGCGGCTGGCCAATGACAAGCTGGGCTCTGGTGATGACATCTCTGTCTTTGTGATCCCTCTGGGTGGCCCAGGCAACTACACATGATGCCCCATGACTCTGAACAGTGAGGCTCACCTTGCCTGGACCAAGACGAGTGGGACACTGGTGCTGCCTTGGGGCCACCTCTCCCTCAAGCAGTTCTTTCCTGAGCCAACTTCAAGAACAAGAAACCTGGAGACTGTGGCCCTGCCCAGGGCATCTCCCTCCACCAGCTGCATCCCAGCCCCAGGTGGAGATGGAAAGGCCTTGGACAGGGAGCAGGGCTGAGGGATGTTTCTTATGCTGCCACTGTCTTGATTGCTGTGAAAAGCTTGAAGTCTCCCTGGCTCCTGGGGACTCCTTTGCACCTTACCTTGGGCCAGGGCTGGTTCCAGCAATGTGCAGCAGCCATTGTGCTGGTAGGGCACCGGAGAAGTGTGTGCCTGCTGTTGCAGCCATCTCTTGTCCCACTGCCCTGTGACCCCAAAGCTGCTGTTGGGGCTGGGTGCTGGAGTTAGGACAGGCCATGGCTTGGGGTGAAGCTGTGCTGGCAGCTGGGCAGTGCTGAGCCTGGCAGAAGTCCAGTTGTGGGTGGCATGGTGGTGGGTGAACCCCACAGCTGGCACCTTAGCTTTGTGCTTGCCCTTTCCAGCCCCTCACAGCCTCACCCCAGCCATGTACCTTGTCTTAGTCCTTGGTGTGGGAGGATGGGGTAGCACACAGTCACTGAGAGTCCCTGGGCAGGAATGAGCTGCCGCACTTGCGCTGGCTGTGCCGCGGGTTCTGCTCCCTCTCCTCCTCCTGCCTGGGGTCACTGCTGTGTTTTGGAGCCAAGTATTTATTATTAACAGGAGAGCTGAGCTGGGAAATGTCTAAATCCTTTCTTGGTGGGGGGAGTCTATGAATCTGTCTGTATTTTGGAGTGGTTCTCAGCTGGCCACCGCTGAGCGGTGGTTGCACAGAGCAGCACTATTCAGCCAAGCTTAGCAGCTTAGACCTGCTGCATAGAGCTGCTTAGCCAGGGCTGGTGCCCACAGCAAAGCAGCTTGGTGGTGTCTGGGGAGAAGAGAAGAGGGAGACAACGCTCTCCTTTTTCTTCATAATCTCAGAGCTGGTGCTGGGCAGAGCTGTAGCAGCTGTTGAGCTCTGCACTGGATCTTGCTCAGCAGCACACACACCTCCGACCTGGAGCTCTGCAGAGCACTGTCCTCCCAAACCACGAGGGACGGTCCCAGCCCGGCAGGGTGGCGATGAGGAGAGCTGGGCCGCGGTGCCTGGGTTTGGAAAGGCTCCGTGGCGCCAGTAGTTTGTGTCCTGCTGTCACTGGGTGCAGCCAGCTCTTGTCAAGTGTCACCTCTGGTGAATGTTGCTTGTCTCTTGTCCCCAACGAGATGGAAATAGACTGGGTGCACTCAATGGGAAGTGAAAGTTACCCAGCCAGATTCTGACCTGTTGCCGTCTCCTGTGCTGATGATGGGAGCAGGCAGCAGCACTGGGACTGGGAGCCCTCCTTGCACAGCACCTTCTGTTTAAATAAAGGTTTTGCCACTCGCAGCCCTATTTCCAAGTCCTTCTTGTAGAACTCCTGCAAAGCGACTTACCTACAATCCAATTAGCTCTGATTAATTGATGTAGGCAGGTTTGGTAGCAAATGAGTGCAGGCAGAGCCATGTGAGCTGCTGTCCCTCTGCCCTTGGCACTGCCCAGACCTTGCCCCATGCCCATTTTCCCCACGCCCCTGGCTCCCCCCACACTCTGCACAGCCCCCCTCCTCTGGCACGATGCCCTTGGTGCTGGTGGTTGGGAGCCAGCTCCGCTTTTCCAGGTCACTGCCTGGGAGCTGCTGGCTGAGGCAGGAGGCAGAGGCTGCCTTCAGAGCTTCCTCTGGGGTTCCCTTTCTAAGGAAACATTTCCTTTGGATCCGGATCCTGGCCTGGGGCCCCAGAAATTAAGGAAAATGGTCTGCGAGCCCTTAAAATAGCAGCAGTTTGAGCCTGGGTCTGGGCCAGGACCCTGGGGCTGTCTTTTGCTGGCTGAGTGAACTGGGGCTCATCCACGCAGCTGGGGTGTGACGGGGGTGCAGGATCCAATCCCCTCTCACCGACAGCCCATGAGGGGCACGGAGAGCAAAGCCCCTGCGCTGAGATCGTCCTGATGGGGGGTTTGGCAAGTCACAGCCCCGCTCTGGCAGCGTCTCATGGGGACAGGGCACGGCCCTCACACTCCTCCTGTGGCTCGGTGGGGTTAGGCATTTCCTGGGGGAGCGGCTGGCAGCATGGGCACGGTGGAGTCCTGCTGCTGGCCCCGCTGGGATCTGCCTCCCTGGCAGAGCTCCTAGTGCTGCCATAAAGAAAGCTCAGTGCCGGGATCATCCCGCTCCCTACACGGGAATAACCGAAACCGAGAAAATCCCTGCGGTGAGCCCGGGCTGGCGGAGCCTGGAGGCACCTCCCTGCCCGGGGGTGGCAACTGTGGGGGCACAGCGGCAAGTGCCCGGTGTCGGGAAGGGGAGGGCGCGGGGAAGGGGCACGGCACAGCACGGTTTGTCGCGGCACCGCTCGGCTCGGCTCGGCTGTGCTCGGCTCGGCGAGCTCCCGCTCCGCCCTCCGCGGGCGGCCCCCGGACGGGGCGGTGCCGCCAGAGCCGCGCTGCGGAGCCGGGGCCGGGGCTGAGGCTGGGACCGGGACAGCGGCGGAGAGAGGTGCGGGGCTGAGCTTGGCGTGCGGGGTCTGGGGCAGCGGAGCGGCAGGGCGGGGTGCGGGGACCTGGCGGCCTTGGGGTCAGGAGCTGGGGTTACCGGTGGGGTGTGGAATTACTGGGACTGGTAAAGTGTGGAGTCAGAGCATGGGGCTGGGAGAATTGGGGTGTGGGGTTATCGGTGAGGTTTGGAGGAAATGGGATCTCGGGTTGCTGCTGAAATCTGAGGTTACTGGCATTGGTGGGGTCTGAGGTTACTGGTGAGGGCTGGGAAAATGGGTCTGGGATTATTGTTGAAATCTGCGCTACTGGGACCGGTGGGGTGTGGGGTGGGTGCTGGGGTGGGGTCTGGGGCACTGCTGGGGAAGCAGGACATGAGGGCGGATAGCTAGGCCGAGCTGGGTGGGGCACAGTAGGACAGGACGGGATGGGTGTGCCTGGGGTGGGGGTCCCTGGGCGTGGGGCAAGGGGTGGGTCAGCCGCGGTTTGGTCATTCCCTTGAGGGTGGTCACGGTCTGCGATTCCCCACTCGTGGGTGCCACCTGGACGGGACTCCCTGCTGCCTCCTAGCCAATAACTGACCTGGGCCAGGCTGGGGTGAGAGCCCCGGGGGCTGCTGCCTGTCCCGTCAGCCCTCCCCACGGCCCCCCCTGCAGCAGCGTTCCCATGCCCAGCCTCGCTCGCGGGGCGGCCGCTCTGTGTTTGCTTCAGAAAAAGGAAATCTCCCTTTGCTTACTGCTGAGCTCATTTTTAAACATTTACGTTAGGGGGGCTTGCGGGGAGGAGAAATAATTGTGTAATGTCTCCGGAGCAAGGGAGCATTCCAACAGCATGACTGCGCGGCCCTTTCCAGCACGGGCAGCCTGGCAGCCCAGTGTCCCTGTGCCGATCTACCCACAGCCTCCGGACAACCCCGGGACGCGGCAGCGTGGTCCCTGGGAGGTTTTTGCAGTGGGAGTGGGCTGGGAGCTGGGGAGCAGCAGCTCTTCCCCGTGGAAGCGTCCAGAGGCGAAGCTGGAGGCCGGGAGTCGCGGCGCTGGCTGCCGGCGTGTCACCGAGCCCAGTCGTGTGCTATTTGCATTTTGCCGGGGGCCTTGGGTGGCCGAACGGCTTCAGTTTAAGTTCCTCAGCTGCGAGGAGGTGGAGGCTGTGTGAGAGTTTATGGACTTTAAATCGGCTCCATGTTCCTAGCAGCTACAGCTTCTCCAGGGAAACCTGTTTTGAAGAGGAAAATAAGCCCAGTCACTGTCTCCCAACAGGTTGTCGGGTTGTCCAGGCTCATCTCCTAACTTGCTGTTTACCCTGGAGAAGCTCTTGACATGAAAAGTAAGGACTGTGTTAGCAAATATTGATTGGTGCTGGGGCAGCAGCAGGGACTGCAGCAGGACCGGCGTCTGCTCAGGCTCCGGTGTGGCACTGGGAGCTTGCAGCAGGACCCTTGTGCTGCCCTGAGCCTGGGAAGGCTGTCACTGCCATGGGAGGTAAAATAAGAACATAGCCTGATGTCCTCTGGATCCTTTGGATATCTCTCAGAGCTCAGGCACTTGTGGTTAGAGCTTTGTTTAGGCTTTGAAATTCTTCTCTTCCATGTCCCCTTCTCTGTTTTGCTTGTGGATGTTTCTGTGGGATTTAGCAATGAGAACCACCCAGCCAGGCTGCTCGGCTCCAGCTCCAGCTCCAGCTGCAGCAGCTTGCCCTGTGCTGCTGGAACACGCTGGGAACTCGGGCTGCCTACCCCTGCCCTGGGAGCACCTGGGATGCTGAGTTTGGGCTCTTTCTCTGATGGGTGCTCATCGTTGGGATGTGGCAGGTGTGGAACTGAGGGGTCCCAGGCAGCTGTGCCTTGGTGCTCTGTGCTGGGTGGTTTTGGCAGCAGCGGTGGCAGGTGGGACAGGAGGCTCTGAGCAGCAGGAGCTGGTGTGGGTGTGGATCCTGCTCTGGGTGCCAGTGATGGTTGTTGGCAAGGGGTGGAGGTTGGTCTCCTCTGTGCTGCACAGAAATGCCCAGCTGGGCCTGCCTGGGGTTGTGAGTGTGAAATTTCAGCTCCTGCTGTGCCAGCACCAGCGATGCTTTGAGCCTCTCCAGGCTGTGATCTGGGCTCGGAGCAGGGCTCCTGCCCATGCTGTCCCCTTTGCATTGCTCTGTGCTTCAAACCCTGTTTGGAACTTCCTCCTGCTGTTGTGCAAGAGTCTCTGATGTCTGGACCACTTTCCAGGACACTTGTCCTCTGTTCCTTTGGCCATTTAGATGTCTCAGCAGATTCCTGTGGATGGACACACACAGAGCTGTCAGATTCCAGTTTGGAAGTTACTTTCTTTTTCATCGTGCCAGCTGTGCCAGCAAGTCCTACCAGCTAGGACCTTTCCTGTAGTGACACAGCCCTGCAGGGCTTTCTGCTGGTGATGTGTGCAAGTGACACCTGTCCCTCTGTCATTCTGTCCCCAAACACCTTCAGACCTCTTCCAGTTACTTGGGGACAGCTGTGGCCTCCACACCCACTTTGGTAGGGCTCCCAGTTTGTGCAGGGAGGAGAGCTGCTCATGGCGGTGCTGGAGGGAGACAACCCCATGCCCCTGTCCAGTGGGGACCCATGGTGGCCTGTGGCTGCCCAAGGTGGCTTCTGTTTGCCTGGTGGCATGTCACTGGGGCCCTGAACTGAGGTGCCCTTGCCGGCAGTGCCATCAGCCCTGTGCACACCATGGCCATCTGTAGAAGGGGAGGTGGCTTGTCCCTGGCTGCACTGCTCAGGAAATGTTTTCTGTGTCCCCTGCAGTGTCCCAGCTCCTGGGATGCTGCAGGCTGCTGTCACTCTCACCTGCACACCAGGCTGCAGCTGAAGGTGGATGTTGGGGTTCCTGAGATCCAGTTGAATGCCCTATGGTGGTCCTGGCCGTGAGCCTGATCTGTGCTGTGTAAGCCCAGCTCCTTCCAAACTGGGGTTAGCCCAGCCCAGCTCCTTCCAAACTGGGGTTAGCCCAGCCCAGCTCCTTCCAAACTGGGGTTAGCTCAGCCCAGCTCCTTCCAAACTGGGGTTAGCCCAGCCCAGCTCCTTCCAAACTGGGGTTCGCCCAGCCCAGCTCCTTCCAAACTGGGGTTCGCCCAGCCCAGCTCCTTCCAAACTGGGGTTGCCCAGCCCAGCTCCTTCCAAACTGGGGTTAGCCCAGCCCAGCTCCTTCCAAACTGGGGTTAGCCCAGCCCAGCTCCTTCCAAACTGGGGTTAGCCAGCCCAGCTCCTTCCAAACTGGGGTTAGCCCAGCCCAGCTGAGCTCTCTGGCTGCTTTTGTTTCTTAAACCATTGGCAGAGCTGAAGGTAGAGCAATGCCAGGAAGATCTTGATTTTTTCAGAGAGGTGGTTTTCCTCCTGTGGTTGTATCATGGTGCCAGGGGGTCCAGGCAGGTGCCTGAGCCTTGGGTGATGGGTCTGGTTGTTCCACGAGCCTCTCATCCAAGGGGAGCAACCAAAGAGCTGCTGTGGCAGGGGAACGTTTTTTAATCATCTGACAGGCTGTAAGGACATGCTTGGTGGCAGCTCTGCAGGGCAGGAACACGAGCCCAGGTCTGCTCTTCTGTCTCTGGCCAAGATCACCAGGGTGATGCTGGCGGCTGCACAAGCGCTGCCTGGAGCCTTGATCCCCCTCCTAACTCCAATCTCCTCTGCTTCTTCGGGACAAGGAGGTTTTGTTTGGGGTAGGAGGTCTTGGGGGAGGGGTTGTGGGGAGCTGGCCCTACCACGCAGGCGGTGCTGGGGATGTCCTTGTGAAGGGGGTGACCCTGCCAAGGGGCTGCTCCCAGCATGGCCCCATCCCCAGCAGCCCAGCCCTGCCCAGGCTCTGGGGTTGTGCCTGCGGCCAGGGCTGTGGGCAGAGCAGAGCTGGGGCTGGTTTTGGTGATAGTGGTGTGACAGGTCTGGCCGGGGTGTGGCTGTCACCAGCAGCACTTGGGAATTTCTGCTGTAGAACAAAACCCCTCTGTGATCCTGCTGCGGCTGGGGGTGGGGGTTGGACTAAGATGATCTTTTGAGGTCCCTTCCAACCCCTAACGTTGGCTCAAGGAGCTCCAGCCTTGCCAAAGAGGTTCACTGAAAGATTTCTGTCCCTTTCCCAAAGTCTTAATGTCTTTGTCTGCCATTTCCTGAGATCCCAGAGCAAGCCCTGGGTGATGGATGCATCCTGCTGCCAGAGGAATTCCCCTTTTCCTGCTTAGCAGGAGCTTCACATTCTTGAGGCACGAAGCAGAGAGAGACCAATAAGACAGGGACTGTCCTGGAGCTCCAGCTGCTTTATGGTGATGACTGCAGAGTAGCTTCTTGGAGAGCAGAGCAGCTGGGTTTCGTTTTGCAGTTTCTTGGCGTGCTGAAGGAGCTGCCGGAGGAGCAGGATCAGGCTGGTGCTGGCAGCGTGGGCACTGCCAGCCGTGGTGGCACACAGCAATCCTGTGCCTGTCCCATTGTGGCCCCATCCTGCCTGCAGCAGCGGGCACGGGGCTGGGTGTGGAGCCCTGCGGGGTTTGGCAGTGCCCCCGTGGGAGAAGCCAGCACAAAGGTGCTGCTCCCTGCCCTTACCTCCGGATGAGCAGGAGGCATCTCCAGCGAGGCACCTCCGGTGCTGCTGCCGTCCCAGCGCTGCGGTTGCTGTCTGAGCAGGGCTGGGTGCCAGTGTGGCTGGGCAGCCTGTGCTGGAACTCGGGAGGTTAATGCTTGGCAAGATTTAAAATCTGGATTTGCACATCTGATGTGGGTGATGACACCCTGGGAATCCTTTGGCCTGCTGGCAGTCGTGGTGAAGTCCACACATTTGCTACTCCCTCATTGACTGATGGTCTGGGAACAGGGCAGAGCCCTTTGCGTGGGGCTCCCCTGTCCCAGGGACTGGCCTCATCTTGCTGAGTGACAGAGGAATTAGTCTGTCCTGGAGCAAAGTGCCATCAGCATCTGGTGCTGTGCCGGCTGGCTCGGGGGGGCAAGGGCACAGATGCGGCAGGCTGGGCAGCCACCGAGGCATACGGTGCTTGCAGGCTCCTTGCCCCACTCGCCCTTGCGCTCGGCCCCGCGTTAGCAATGGGCTATTTCTGGCCACTCTCGTGAGTAATGGAATGAGTTGTGCTGAGATTTTGGGTGGGGACGGTGCCTCTGCCCGCTGAGTCACCGCTCGGCATCACGCCGGGCGCGGGAGCTGCCGGGGCTGGAGCCGTCCCGGGTCAGGGTGGACAGCGGAGGCCGTGGGAAGGAGCTGGACTGCAGCGGCGTGCCGTCCCCTTGCCCGGTCAGTACGTGGGCAGGGGGGGCTGGCACCCAACCCTGCTACGCTGCGCCGCTCCTCTTGTTGTTGTTTTAGGTCTGGTGCCCAACAGATTGGGCACGGGCAGACCTTGGTGTCTGCCTGGGAGCTGGTGTTTGTCTCCCGGGCATCTGCTGCTGGCTGTGCTGTGTCTCCTGCGCTGGGTGGGTTGGGCAGCGGCGCGTCCCCCACGGCTGCGCTGCCCTCGCTCGTCTGTGAGATCCGGAGTCACAGATCTGACTCTGCTGGGGGCAGAGGAGCTTCGGCTCTGAGTAAACAGACTTTTCTGTCCGTGAGCTCTCCATTTCCCGTGCTGTGGAGATGGTGGATGGAGGGAGGATCAACCTTTGGTCAGACAAGAAGGATGGTTTGCAGCGGGGGTGTGTTGCATTTAGAGAAGGATCGATTTGGGAAGAGGTGAATCCCCTTGGGTTCTGGCGGGTCCTCCGAGATGAAAGGGGCAGCTGGACTTAACTCTTTATAGCTATGCCAGTTGTGGGTGCTACCAGCCCAACACTAACTACCCAGGCAAGCCCATCTGCTGGAGGTCTGGCCAGGTTCACCAGGAGCAGCCAATGCACGAGTGGTTTGGTTTATTCACGTGCAGCATGTCCAGATTGCTGGTGACAAATGCACTGAACTGCAGATGAGCTCCAGAATAACAACTGCAGCCACACACTGGGTCTCCTGGGGAAGCACTCAGCGTAGCTGAGGTCACAAAAGGTGTCCCCTGGGTGTGTGTGTGTGGGGGGGTGACAGTGTCAGACCTGTTGATTTGCCCCAGCCCTTTGGCTTCCAACTCTCGGTCCCCTCCAAACTAGATATGAAATTGGGGCAGCATTTACACCTCGCTATCTGCAATAGTGCAGAGCGTGGGGTGGGACTGCAGTCAAGCCCTCATTCCTGGGGTGAGCTCAGCCAGTTGCTCCTTTATCAGCTGCACAAAACATTTCTTGCTTTTTTGGTCGGCAGTTTGGCAGGTGATAAGTGGAAGAGTGGAGCGGTGGGGCTCCGCCTTGCCCCTTCCATTCTGTGCCCTGGCAACACCACCAGGTCTCCACCCAGCCCCTGTGCCAGCTCTGTATTTGTCAGCAGCCTTGGGCCTGGTAATTTTCCCTTGTTTTGTGCTTCCAGCAGGGTGACACATTTCTTGAGTCCCCAGGGATATGCTGTCCTCAAGAGCTTTCCCTCCTCAAGTGGGCAGGAAACAGGAGACTCCTCCAGCCCTATTTCCTGCCTCCATAACACAAAGGCCATCTCCGGGGGTGAGCTCCTGGCTGTGTGGGGCTGTTGGTGTCCCTGGTCCAGCTGGGACGAGAGCAGGAGGGCACAAGGAAAGGGTTTTTCACCTGCCAGGCTGCATCCCTGTGATGCAGGACAGAGAGCAGCCTCTCTGGGCATGGCTGGCAGCTTCTCCTGCTGCGGGTGCCAGCGTCGGCTCTTGGTCATGATGTGGCAAAGGCTCCTTTGTCAAACGAGTTGGGCTGGGGCCAGCCCGGTGCTGGGTGCCAGGCACGCAAGTCCTGCTCGCATGGGCATCCAATAGCTCAGCCTGGCACATTCCTTCTGCTGCTGGGGTTATTTGGCAGCTGCTGAGTGTGCCTGGGTGGAACCTGTGGTGCAGCTTCTGCCCTGAAGAATTTATAACCTGAAATAAAACTGGCGGCAGTGTGTGGCTCCGAGGGCACCCGAAAAGCTTCTCCCTGGGGTGGTGGCACAGGGGGAAGTTGGGTGGTGGGGGCAGGAGCCTTGCTGCCTGGGGCTGGGGGTCAGGCAGAGAGTGATTTGTTGCCTGGCATGAAGTCTCTGCATGCAGCCACTGTCACTCACTGGGGCTGGGGCATCGGTGTGCTGCTTCTGGTCACGGTGATGGATGTGAGAGGTTCCAGAGGGGCTGGTTCTTGCAGTGCCAGTGTGGGAGCTGGAGTGTGGCTGGCATGGGGCTGGGAGTGTTCCTGTCCCAGCACTCAGCTCATGCTGGTGTGTGGCCAGATGCCTGTGGGTGGTACCTTCCTGGGCAATTATGCAAAAGACTTTGGGGAGGGAGGGGCAGGGAGCATGGACTAGCTGTGGGTGCTGCGTCCCACTGCCCCCCTGCTGTGTCCCCCCTGACCCCCTCCTGTGCCCACAGCGATGGCAGCCATCAGGAAGAAGCTGGTGATCGTGGGGGACGGTGCCTGCGGGAAGACGTGCCTGCTGATCGTCTTCAGCAAGGACCAGTTCCCTGAGGTCTACGTGCCCACCGTGTTCGAGAACTACATCGCTGACATCGAGGTAGATGGGAAGCAGGTAAGGAATGCCACAGGATACCGGAGCTGTTCCTGTCCCCTTGCTCCCCTGGTCCCAGTGCCACGGCCCTGCACTGCTGCCTGGGTTGGTCTGTGTGACTCTGAGCATCCAGGTGTCTGGGTCACACTGAACCTGCCCCAGCCTGAGGGCAGACTGTAGCTGCAGCTGAGGAAGACAAAGCTGCCAAGCTGTCTGCAAGCTGCTGAGGTATGTCCCTGTCACCCCCTCAGGTGGAGCTGGCCCTGTGGGACACAGCAGGGCAGGAGGACTACGACCGACTGCGGCCCCTCTCCTACCCAGACACGGATGTTATCCTCATGTGCTTCTCCATTGACAGCCCAGACAGCCTCGGTAGGGAGCAGGGAGCCAGGGGGGAACCTGGCCTGGGGCTGCCACAGGACTGGGTGCTGCTGCTACACCCCCTGGGAGGTGCCAGTCCCTCCCCTCCATCTCCTGGCTTTGCCTGCGCTCTGGGGAGATGCTAAGAACTTTCTGGCTGGGTGGAAGTGGTGGGAGAAGAGAATGCTGCAGAGGGGAGCAGAGCCTTAGCTCATGGCGGGGTCCCCGTGTGCCTGTTGCAGAGAACATCCCTGAGAAGTGGACACCAGAGGTGAAGCACTTCTGCCCCAACGTGCCCATCATCCTGGTGGGGAACAAGAAGGACCTGCGGAACGACGAGCACACGCGGCGGGAGCTGGCCAAGATGAAGCAGGTGGGGACAGAGCCCTGGGTCCTGCAGCCCCAGCCAGGGACCTGCCTCTCTCCACCCTGGCTTCCCGGTGCCGGGTCCTGGACGTCCCCAGGGCAGCCAGGCTGCTCCTGCTGCCCTTCTCTCTGAACCCTCTCTCTGATGCTTTCCAGGAGCCCGTGAAGCCGGAGGAAGGGCGGGACATGGCCAACAGGATCAATGCCTTCGGCTACCTGGAGTGCTCGGCCAAGACGAAGGAGGGGGTGCGGGAGGTCTTCGAGATGGCCACGCGCGCGGGGCTGCAGGTGCGGAAGAACAAGCGGCGCAGGGGCTGCCCCCTGCTCTGAGCAGCCCGGGCCAGCAGGCAGCTGCCAGCGCTGGCGGGCGGCCGAAGTGGGACCTGGTGGTGCCAGTACCTGCCCCCAACCTTCTGCACAAGAGCTGCCACCCCAAGCCCGTGGGGTGACCCTGTGAGGCTCCGGGACCGTGCGGGGCCAGTGCCTTCCATACCCGTGGACAGGGCTGTCCGTAGCTCCCCTGTGTCTCCCCATTCTGTACCAACCTCCCTGGTTGTGGCTCTGCCATGGGGATCGCCGTGGTGTTCACTCTCCCTCCCCGGCTCCGGGCGGGTGGTGCCAGTGCCTGCAGCTCGCCCGCGGGCTCTGCTGTGCCCTCGGGGTCCCCGCGGCCGGTGGGCAGCACGCACCAGCGTTTCACAGGGACGTGTCCAGGGCAGCTTTCAGCCTCATCTGTGGGCAGAGCTGGGCTTGGCTGCTGCCCGAAGTGCTCTGCCCACGGGACTGTGCCTCTGCCCAGCTCTGCCAGTAATGCTGCCTTCCGGTCTGCACTGGTCACGGACTTGGCACCAGTGAACTGAACTGCATAGCTGGGAGAATAAATGCAAACTGGTATTTTAGGAACTGTAACTCCGCTTGCGTGGCATCCCTCTGGCTGCCCTTTGTGCTGCTGCCTGGGGGCTGGGTCCATGTGCTGCAGGGTACGGGGCTTGCTCGGTCCCAGCCCTCCTTGCTCCAGCCACTGGTGCAGGATCAGGGCTCATCACCGTGGGCTGAGATAGGACCCAGGGAGAAGCTTATATGGGAAGGGCAGAGTGGGAGGTCCCCAGCTGTGCCCACTCCCTGGTGTGGAGTGTGCTGGAGCTACCCCTCCTCTGTGACCATCCTTGAGCAGGGCTGCAGCCAGCCCACCCCTCTCCAGCAGTCCCAGTGGTGGTGGCAGAGCCCAGGACTCAAGATCAACACAGCTTTTTTTCTCTAAACGTTTATTTCAGGGAAACAAAGTGAGGTGTGCCTGTGTGGCCATGCCAGCTCTTAGGCCAGCTGGTACCGGACAGGGGACAGCAGCCACCCTGTGCCCAGCCTGGTCCGTGCCTGCTCCTTGCCCCCACCTCCCACCACAGCAGCACCAGGCTCCCCTGGGCACCCAGTGATGCTCTTCAGAGGACAGGCTCTGGTCTGAGCTGTTCATGGATGGATGAAACCAGGCACAAGGCTTTCCACAACAGTATCAAAAACGGCTTAAAAGCAGAGTGGTCCCAGTTCAGCACTGGTGTGGTCCCACTCTGCGAGGGGAAATGTCTACCCCAGCCTATGCCAGGGCTCTTGGCTGCCACTGATGGCTGTCAGGATCCCCTTGCCCATCTCTGCAGGGATGCGTGGGGGTCACCGAGCACCCCAGGACAAAGGTGGGGGGAGAGCAGGAGACTGCTGCAGGGTGAAGGGTGCTGAAGCTCCACAGGGCTTCTCCTTCTCTCCCAGTGGGGTTTCCTGCAGAGAAACCTCATGGCAGAGCTGGCCCTTGGCTCGGGAGGGGACAGGCAGCCCCCTGAGCAAGAGCCCATCCTGAGCCCTGTCGCGCTTGCTCAGGAGAAGCCTCCCGGTGCTGTAGGCGGCAGGGCGAAGCCTGGCTCTGGCTGTGCCACTCCTCACCCCACTCCAGCAGCAGCTCTGTGGACAATTCCAGGCTCTGCTCACCTGGCTGCTAATTGCCAAGGTGCAGGGCACTGAGGTCAGCGGCGAGGCCATCCTCCTCTGGGCTCTCATCCTCGTAGGGGTAGCCAGTGTAGCCCCCCTGCTCCCTGCAGTACCTGAGGAACCTATGGGCACAGAGCAAGGGCAGTATGGGCAGGAGGTGGCACTGGCCTTGCTGCTGGTACTGGCCTCACTGCCTCCATAGCAGTGGCATGGCCAGGCACCATCTGCAAGTGGCAGGGAAGGGGCAAGCAGGAGCTCTGGAGCAGGGCAGGGCTCACCTCTGCCAGTGCTGGTCCTTGCTGAGCACAGCTGGGTTACCCACCACGATCAGCAGAGCCTTGGCCCTGGTGATGGCCACGTTGAGCCTCTGAGAAGAGGAGAATGACAGAATGGTTTCGGGGAGGAGGGAGCTTTAAAGCTTATCCAGTCCAAGCCTTCCCCCAACCCCACCAGTCAGCAGGTTCTGCAACTAGAGCAGGTTGCTCAGAGCCCTGAACAACCTGACCTGGAATGGTTCCAGGACACTAGCCAACCTGGGTCAGGATCTCACCACCCTCAGTGTCAAACATTTCTCCCTTCTCTCCAGTCTGAATCTCCCTCTTTTGGTTTCAAACCATCACCTCTTGTCCTGTCACAACAGGCCCTGCAGAAGCTCTGCTAGGTCCCTCCTAGCCCCCGCCTGGGTGCAGGCACCTTCAGCGCAGCGCTGAGCTCTGCTGGTTGCAGGAGAGTGGAGGGGAGCAGGGGGTGCTAAGAGGGGAGCCTGGCTCTGGGCAGCAAGGTACCTTGGGGTTCTTGAGGAAGCCCAGCCTGAAGGTCTCATCGAGCGCGAGGTACTCGTTGCAGCTGCGCACAGTGGAGATGAGGATGACCCGGCGCTCCTGGCCCTGGAACTGCTCCACGGAGCCCACCTGGGGTGGGGACAGCCAGTGAGGGGCCAGGAAGCACCCCCACGACAGGGTGGGCTCCTCTCTGCCCCATGCCCAGGACCATACCTTCAGCTGGTCGATGTCCGGCAGTGCCCGCAGGACGGGGTCCAGGGAGGTGATGGCTTTCCGGATCTTCTCCACCTAGGAAAGGCAGGCAGCACAGTCCAGCCACCACAGAGCCACCCTGGTGTGCCACCCTGGGGCTGCCCATCTAGCCCAGTGTCCCCTATCCCTTGGGTGGGGGGGTCTCCCCATGAGATGTGCCCCTCACCTGCTTCCTGTAGGGAGAGATGATGCCAATCTCCTTGGGCGAGATGCTGGGGATGCCCCTCTTGCCCCCGCTCTGCAGCAGCTTCTTGAGGTAGTGAACCAGCACCTCGATCTCAGACGTGTTGAAGAACGAGGGGCTCTTGGCCTCTCTCCGGTCTTCCCCACAGACCCCATGGAAGATGATGGGGAAGCCCTGGGGATGGACAGTGTTGGGCAGATGGAGACCTGTGGCTCGGGGCTCCCCCAAGGCCCCCTCCCTGCTGCCCCCCTCACTTTTTTGGGGAGCTCTTCCCAGGCACAGTAGGTGTTGCGGACGTCGAGCTCGCAGCGCTCGCAGGCTCTCAGCTCATTGTCATAGAAGAGCTCATTGGGGATCCTGAGGATGGCCTCATGGGACCTAGCAGAGGCAGGACAGAGCCCAGGGTGGGTGCCATGCAGCCCAAGCACCCTCCCAGGCACGGTGCACTGGGAACAGAGGGTTTGCTGCCATCTCCTGTGACACTGCAGGGCTCTGGACCCTGCTTGTGCCCATCCGTGTGCTGTCCCCATCCTCACCTGTAGTTCCAGAGCAGTTTGGTGACAAACCGAGGGTCATATCCTCTGTCTGACTTCTTGTACAGGGGGTTGTGCAGCATCAGCCTCTCCAGCAGGGAGGTGCCTGCACCCAGAGGTACCCTGTGGCTCCACACAAGGCTGCTTGGCCACCCCAGCTGTTGGCAGCAGCCTCACCCCTCACCCCACTCACCCAAGCCGTGCTCGATGGCCAGCGGTGACGTCAGGACATAACCCAGCTGCTGAGGGTCTCCTGCCAACACCAGCTGCCCCCCGTTGGGGTTGGTCTTCTGGTCCATGGGAGTCAGGAGCCCTGGGCAGAGGGAGAGTTCAGTGAGGGACAAGGGGATCTTCAAGTCATACAGAGAAGCTGGTCCCCAAGAGGGCAGCTGGGCACCACTCACCCGCGATGGCGATCACACTCTCCGGCTCCAGTGCCTGGCCACACTCATCGATGAAGACATGGGAGAAAAACCCTGGGGGGAATCTGGCTGACACCAGCCTAGGGGAGAGCTGGGTGAGGCTTCCTCAGCATCCCTGTCCCAGCTACTCACCCTTTCCCCACTGCCTTGGTCCTCACCCTCCCTCAGAGGAGGGGTCCTGTCCCCTGTCCACCCTTCTCCACACCCCTTCCCTGCTGCCCTCATAGCCTGGCTGCGAGGCAGCCCCTGGGCCGCACCCCCACTGTGGGTGCTGGGGACAACCCCAGGTCCTCTGACCTTCCTGCTGTCACCAGTGTGGTGACAATGATCCGGTAGCAGCCCAGGTTCTTCTTGCTCGGGTACACGTAGCAGCTCTGCTCGTTGTCCCAGTTGCAGCAGCGCTGAAACACAGGCGTTTGGTGGGACCCTGCTCTCCCCAGGGCCACCAATGCAGATGGGCTGTGGGGTGCCAGGATGGAGGTAGAGGAACCTACCTTGATATCATCAGGCACCTCCTGGAAGTTCCTGGATTTTGCCATCAGCCTGTAGATGTACCGTGGAGCAAGGTCCTTGATGAGGCGCTGGCACAGCAGGTCTGCAGCGCTGTTGGAAGGGGCACAGGCCAAGATCCGGGAGTCCTTGAGGCACGTCCACACCTAGGTGGCAAGAGGGGCCAGTGAGTGCCATGGGCCAGGGAGGGCAGCAATGACCCTGGGGGGCTGGGCCAGGTCGGTGGCTGTTCACCTGCTTGATGGCCTCCACCATGGTGACTGTCTTGCCAGTCCCAGGGGGCCCAAAGACGAGGTATGGAGCTGGCCGGGATATCCCCATCACGATGTGTGTCACAGCTCTGCACTGCTCCTCGTTGGACTGCAGCTTGCGGTCAAACCACCTGCGGGAGGCAGGGCTGAGTGTGCTGGGTCCCCAGGCTCTCCACATCTCCTCCCATCCCACCCTGTCCCCTCCAGCACTGGGACTCACCGGGGCTGGAAGGTGCCTGTGAGGAGGGGCTGGTGGCAGGAGGCAGAGGGGAAGAGGAGGTTGGCCAAGCCGTGCTGCATGGCCAGCGCCACAGCACGGTGCTGCATCCGCAGCGGCAGCCGGCTGAAGGTGAAGGTCACATCGAACTTCAGGTTGTTCACAAACTTCTTCTGCAGCCTGGGAAGGAGTGGGGTGAGCAGTCCATAGGGACACTCCCCCATGTCCTCCCCAGCCTGTCCCAGCCCATGCATGCTGGGTCCAAGTAGGGCTAGCAGAGCTCTGCCAGCCTGGCTGGGGCTGGACACCACTCACTTGGTGGAGAAGCCAAGCTTGACCCTCTCCAGCTCCACGGCATGCACGTAGCCTTTGTACTGCACGAGTGGGGAGTGGTCCCGCTCGCTGCTCAGGTTGACATAGAGGTGGTCTCCCTTCAGCACGGACGGGCGGTTCTCAGCCACACCGGGCACCTGCCAAGCAGCCAGTGTGAGGCCAGGCACTCCCGAGCCCCAGCGCCCTTCCTGGCCCCCCAGCTCGCTCTACACACCTTGAGGACCAGCAGCCCCCTCTCCTGCTCCATGGTCACGTCCTTCATGTCGTAGCGACGGATGTCCACCTCCATCTGGATCTCCTCTAGGTGCAGCAGCAGCTGGATCTTCTCCTGGTAGTTCTCCGCATGCAGGGGAGCCTCCAGCAGCGTCCTGCAGGCAGCAGGGAGGTCACTGTGCCCTGGGGACGCTTCAGCCAAAGGGCAGCGGGTGGGAGGCACAGGGCTGGGTGGTGTTGCCCCCACCCCTTGGTACTCACTGCATGGCAGCCCAGCTGGGGTTGGCACTGGCATTGGGTCCAGTCACAATTGCCTCCTTGAGCCTCCCTGGGTACTCGTAGGTGTCCAGAGGGATTTCCTTCTCCAGTTCGTTTTGCTGGGAGCTGAGCAGAGGGGACAGTGGTGCCACAGGAATTGCAGGACTGGGCTGCCCCTGGGCTGCAGCCACCTGTGGCCCAGGCAAGGAGGATGTCCCCAACCCCACTGTCACCACCCATGGCACAGGGATGAAGCACTGTCCTGGGATGCCAGACAGCCAGGTCCCAGGCAGCTGAGTCTTGTCCCAGCTGGAGAACAGGCTGGGGCCCCCTGCAGAGGATGGCAGCAGGTGATCCTGCCACGTACCTGCTGGGGGGGAAGCCATCCTCAGTGATGACAGTGACAGGGCGGTGGAGACCAGCCTGGTAAGGCTGGAAAGGTTCCGAGGGCCCCAGGTCCTTGGCCAGCTGGCTCTCAGCAGCAGCAGCAACGCTGCGACCGATACTGAAGTGCTCCTGGGGCTCCTTAGTGAACTCGAAGACCACCACGACACGGAAGTACCCATTGCAGGTGGCCTGGCACCGCACCTGGACAGGGTACTTGCTGCCTGCAAGGCACAGATGTGAGAGCTGGGTCCTGCACCTCCGGCAGGGCAGGGTGCAGGGCAGAGGACGTGGCAGGGGATGGGGCCCTACCTGGGTGCAGCGGCACTGACTGTCCCTGTGTCACCCCCTCCTTGTCACTGAGGGAGAACTCCCGCGACCGCCGGCGCAGCTGGCACCGCCGCAGGGTCACAGCCTCGGTCCCCTGGTTCTGCACCGTGATGGTGACCGTCCGGGGCTGGCCGGGCACCACCGGGAAGCGGATCTGCCCCTGGCTCTGGTCGTGCTCCGAGGTGATCTCCACTCCATGCTTCCCACGGATAAACTCAGCCCTGCAGGACAGGAGGGTCGGCTCCAGCCAGGGTGGGGGATCCCCAGGGCCACGTCAGAGGAGGCTTGGGCAAGGTGTGGCTGGTCGTACCACTTCTTGGCACGGCTTTGGGGCACTCGTGGACCAGAGCTGGGCTGCTGCCCTGACGCTGAGGCAGATGCTGACGCCGCCGCTGACGCCGCCGCTGATGCCGCCGCTGATGCCTGTGCGTTGGTTCTGGGTCTCCAGTACTGGTCTGCTACCACCACTCTCTTCTTGTCCTGCGAGGAGCAGCTAGCACCAGCGTGGCCCTGGGGTCCTGCTCCTACAGAGCAAGTCCCAGAGCGGGGCAGGAGCTGCCTTTTGCCCAGCACAGGGCATCCCTTACCTTGAAGTACACCAACCCCCCATACACCTGCGCCCGGTGGTTCACCTTCAGAGCATACAAGACGCACGAGAAGTTGGGACGTTTGGGTTCAGTCCTGCACAGGGGAGAGGTTTCTCTGAGGGCACCAGCAGTTGAGAGGAGGTGAGAAGTGTGGGAGGGGGAAGTGGGCACAGAGGCTTGGGTGAGGGGCACTCAGCAGCTCCCCTCTGCACTGGGCGAGAGGAAGGTCTGGGGCTTTTCACTGGCCCATGCAAATCTTGCATCCCTCCATGATGTAGTGTGGCCATTCCAGCTGTGCCATGGCCATTCCAGATGTGCCACAGCACCATTGTCTGGCCTCAACAGCCACACAGACTCTGTCCCTGCCAGCGCACAAGCAGCAGCAGGGCATGGACCTGTCCCCGTCCCCAGATTCTCCACAGAAGAGGCTGTCTGGAGGGGTCAGCCCCCTGCACAGTCCCAGGGGCAGAGTGGGCACAGATGGGAGCTCCTCCAAGGTGTCACCACTGCACCCCTGGCAGCGATACATTCCCAGGTCCCTACTCCCACAGCCCGAGGCACATCCCACAGCGCTCCCAGCCTTGCTAATGATTAACAGCAGGGATGTTGCAAAAAGGCCAGTGTGGCTGGTGACAGCAGGGTGAAGAGGGGAGTGAGAGTGGCCGTGCCCAGGCAGCTGCTATGCACTTGAGAAATATCCCAGCAGGGCTGTGGTGAGGTGGAGGGGACCCAAAGTGGGGCTGGTGTCCGGAGAACAGCTCTGCCTCTGGCTACGTCCACAGCCCAGGGGCACAGGGCCTGCCTCACAATGCTGCCCCTTTATTCCCTGTGCCTGGAGAACAGAGCCCCTGAGCTTGAGCTGAACCGGTGAGGGTCCCCGCTGCTCGTGGGGGAGCCCTTGAGGACCCAGCCTACTCCCCAGTGCCACCTTCACACCCAGCTCCTGCCCAGAGTTGGCTTCGCACCCCAGCTGGGGACTGGTGATGCTGGCCAGGGACTGGGTGATGCTAGTCAGGCACTGGTGAAACTGGCCAGGGAGACCGGGTGCTGGCTGGGGACATTCCCAGGCCACGCAGCCCGGGTCCGGCCGAGAGCCCTCACCTTTCCCGGAACTCCGCGTTGTAGATGCCACGCAGCGCGTCCCGCCGGTTCTCCCGCTCCCGGCCCGTTTCCCGCAGGAACTGCACGAACTCGTCCCCGCAGTGCCTGGTCTCCGCCAAGCTGAGCTTGGGCATGGCTGGGTCGAGCTGTACCGAGCCGAGTCGTGCTGAGGTGTACCGAGGAGCACCGTAGCGCACCGAGCCGTGCCGGGCAGGGCTGGGCTGGGCTGGGCAGCGCCCGGGCCGACCTCGCAGCGAGAAACGAAAGCGAAAGGGGCCGTGCAGGTTGCGGACCCGCCCGCCGCGGCTAGGGAGGTGGCAGGAGGGGACCGAGGGCGGCTCCTGGCCCGTCCCGCAGCATCCTTCCGTGCACGGAGTCCTGCACCCCACAGAGGGTCCCGGCTGCGGGAATTGCCCTGGCTATGTGCAGGGGGATTGCGCAGCCCAGGACCCCGAGGGGTACGCACCTCTCCCTTGCAGGGGTACCCCAAACTTCCCGGACCCGGGGCTGTGGTTGCAGGGCTGGGGGCTGCCGAGTACCAGGGGTCTGGGTTAGGTTTCCTCCCCTCAGCCAGCAGCCCTGGCATTGGTTGCCTCCCAGGTAGAGGTGAGAGATCAAGGGCTGCAGCCTCCCTTCCCCCTCTACATATAGTGCAGCAGGAGCTGCTTTCTGGGTCTTTCACCCTGCCCCGTGAGGACGGTGAGCCCCGACCTGAGCTAGGGACCCTGGCACAGCCCACGGTGCTTGCTTTTGCCTTGTCTGTGGCTCAGGGATGTTGGGGGAAGTCTCAGGTGCTTGTCTCCTGACCCAAGCTCTGCTGGTCCAGACTGCCACGGTCTGGATGTGGCCAATAGACCATGGGGGTAAAGGGCCCCTTGCAGGTGGGCTCCAAGGCTTAACAAACGGGAGTGCTGCCTTTGGAGTAAGTTGCTTGTGACTCTCAGGCAGAATCCTGGAGCTTTAAGCTTTGAAGCAAACAGAGGAAAATTCTTTCCTTGGGGGTAGCTGGGCAGCACCACTGCTGTCTCTGGGCTAGCAGGACCTGCCCTCTGGGGCTGGGCAGGGCTGGCTTTGCTGTCCCTGGCTCAGGTGGCTACTTGCTGTAATTCACCAGGGTCACTTTGACTTTTGTCCACCTCAGCAGAGCCAGGCCAGCATGTATCTTGCTCTGGAGAAGGCTGCAACTTCTGCTGAAGACTCTGGTCTCCAGCAGACAATAGCAGATGGCTTTAGGGATTAGGATATCTCTGGGCCTGTGTCACCCTGGGCTGCTTCTTTGCTTAGTGGCCCAGTGGTGGTGAGCCAGGGCAAATGCTGCTTCTCCAAGGAAGAAATAGGGCCTAGAAGTGGATAGGATGGAATGGCTGAGCTTGCTGTGGAGAAAGCTGGTGGGGGAGCGAAGGGCCTGGAGGCAGGCAGGGACTGGGGTGGCCTGAAGGATGATTAGTGAAAGATTTGGAGAAGGACAAAGAGATAGAAACGGTCTGAAGGCTGGAACAAGTGAGTCTTGGGGAGCTGCTTGTGGTGTAACCTGGAGTAGGGAAGACCAGCCTTGAGGCAGATAAAAGCTCTGTTGTGTGCACAGCCTTATCTTGGGCCCTGCTTCAGCTTCACATTCTTGGAATTGCTGCAGGGCTTGTCTGGATGGGACCATGGCCACAGACCACAGCACCTGAGGTGCTCATCCCCAGAACCTTTCATCTCTGTGCTGTGGCAGGGAGGAGACCCTTTCCACAAACACCCACTGGCAGCAGCCCCGTCCTTGAGCAGCTCTTTGCACAGATCCTCCCCAGGACAGCCCCAGTCCTCGAGGACAGTCCTTCTTTGTCCTGTGTCCCTGGCCTAGGACACAGCCAGCAGTTGGTGAGACAAGGTCAGTGTTACAGCAGGACACAGATAAGTCCAGGCACCCATCTGTGGCACCACTGTGCAAACCACGAGGCGCAATGCACAGACAGTCCCACCCCCAGCTCCCCACCTCCCTCCTTTGTGTGCATCGAAACAGTAAAACGAGGGCCAGTTTAAAAAGCAGAACCTGCAGGGAGGCCCCGTGACAATGAAGAGCAACTGGGGCTCACCACGAATCCAGGCTCTGAGCCCTGCCTGAGAGAGCCACCTGCGTTCAGCCTCCCCTCAGGGAAACTGGCAGCGCTGCTGGTTTGGTTTCTACAAAGTAACAGAGCAAATATTTCGAGAGCACCGAGCTAAAACTCCAACCCCCTCCCTCCCTCCCTTTAAGCATGAGAAGAAACTGGGCACAAGAGACAAAAATCAACAGGAAAGGCTTTTCCTCTTGCTTTGGTGGGAGGTTGTTTATTTTGTACACTATCCATCCATACACCTGTGAGACAAATTCTAGGAACCTGCCACAAAGCATGAAAGCACAACATACCCCTTTTGTTCCAGGGACACCTGCATTTCTCATCACCACCCAGCCTGCCTGGCTCAGAACCTGCAAGGGCAGGGAGAATGCAGCCGTCCGGTAACCGTACACACGCGAGGTGGGGAGAGCAGAAACAGCCACTGGGGGGGGGGGGGGGGGGACATGGCTCACATCTTCAGGTTAAAAAACAGAAAGGAGGAAATAAAATGAAAGACATCCCTGGAAGAGCTGGCTGGGGGGGTCTGGGGGGTGTCTGTAAGGACCTTGTAAACTCATTTGGTAAGGGAGACAGAAGCCTGCAGGCTCCCTGCTCTGTGGAGGGCAGCGATAAGGGTAGAGGAGGATTTGCTGTCTTGCTTTTGTTACCTTGCAGCGCAGCGCCCGGAGCTGTTGGCAGGTTTGACAAACTTCACTGGAGTACCTGGAGTGCTGTGATGGGGTGAGGGGAAGGCTCTGCACCCTCAGCTCTATTTCTAGTAGGGCTTTTCCAGTTAGGAAGTTTTCCAACCAGTACAATCAGTGATTGGTAAGAGGCTACACCTCTGAACCGCAGCTGAAACGACCTAGCAGTAAATGCAGTCACAACAGCAGGGAGTTGATGTGGCAGGAAAACACAAAGACACAGAAGACAACACAGTTTTGTTCCACAGTTCTGCCTGAGGCTAGAAAACCTGTTAACTCTGAAAGCCCTACAAAAATGCTGCACTGGTTTGGAACCCATCTACTTGGCATAGGACCACAATTTGTTGTGTGTTGTGTTGGTTTGGGTTTTGTTTTGTTTGTTTGTTTTGCACACAAACATTCTGGAGGTCTCCTCATCCTCATCCTCATCCTCATCCTCATCCTCATGCTAAGCATTCTGCATTTCCTTGCCAATCTTGTAGCTGAGGATCTTGTTCCAGTCGATCTTGGTGCGGGTGACAGGCAGCTGCCGGCGTAAGGCTTTGAAGGTGGTGTCTGACATGGTCTGGTAGTTCTCACTGATGGCTGTCTGCAACAAGAAGAAGATTTGGTTAGGGCTAAAGGGCTGTGAGGAAGCAGGATTCTGTGTTGGCACCACAAACCCTTCTCCTCAAGGTGAAGGACATGCACTGTCTGCTCACAAGCCCCGCGCCGGTGTGAGTAAAAAGGTCTCTGTCCAAGCCCCTGTGGCAGTAGCAGCTCCTCAGGTGTTGCACTCATCTGTATCAAGTCCCTCCCACCACAGGGACACCATGGAAAGCTGTGGCACATCTCCAAATCTCCTCTCTGTTTTTAACTGTCACAGAGGAACACACTCAGACTCGCCCACTCCCCTCCCACGCTTGTTCCAGGCTCCATTTGTAACCCTTTTAAAGTAACTACCCAGCAGCAAACCTGGCTGTTAACTGCACAGCTTTGCAGCTGCAGGCTCTGAGCAAACCCCACTGCCCTTCTCTAGGGAGTTCTTACAGCCCACACCAGATTCAGCCCAAAGCAGAATGAGGTCACTAGTCCATGGCTCCATGCACTGTGAATGGAGGCTGAACTGATGCCCTCCCACCTCACCACCCCTGAGCTCACCTGGTACTCGTTTTCTGCATTTTCTATGATCTTAACAAATTCCTTAGCTGTCTGCACATCACTCTGCAAAAGGGAGAAACAGATTTCCATGTTTAAGAGCAGCTTACAAAAGCTACACAACAGATTCCTTCTCAAACAACAGGCTGGCAATGGATGAAGTGGGTAACACCAAGCAGGCTCTGCCTCACACCCGCAGGCTCATGGCAGGTGTCTCACAGCTGTACTGGCTGGAGCTTGTGCTCCAGGCTGAGACAGGGCTGCACCCTAGTCAGCTCAAGATGACCATCTCAGTATAGATTAGGGACTATGTAACTGCTGCTCCCTCTGCTGTACTAGCAGGACTTCCTATTTTCCCTTAGTGCACTGCTCTTAGAATAGGATAGGATAGGATAGGATGGATAGGATAGGATAGGATAGGATAGGATGGAATAGGATAGGATGGAATAGGATAGGATGGAATAGGATAGGATGGAATAGGATAGGATGGAATAGGATAGGATGGAATAGGATAGGATGGAATAGGATAGGATGGAATAGGATGGAATAGAATTAACCAGGTTGGAAGAGACCTTTGACATCATCAAATTCAACCTATTACCCAACACCATCTAATCAACTAAACCATGGCACCAAGCACCCCATCCAGGCTCTTCCTATACACCTCTAGTGATGGTGACTCCACCACCTCCCTGGGCAGCACAGCCCAATGGCCAATCTCTCTTTCTGGGAAGAACTTCTTCCTAACATCCAGCCTAAACCTCCCCTGGCACAGCTTGAGACTGTGTCCTCTTGTTCTGGTGCTGGGTGCCTGGGAGAAGAGACCAACCCCCACCTGGCTACAACCTCCCTTCAGGGAGTTGGAGAGAGCAATAAGGTCTCCCCTGAGCCTCCTCTTCTCCAGGCTAAGCAACCCCAGCTCCCTCAGCCTTTCCTCACAGGGCTGTGCTCCAGACCCCTCCCCAGCTTTGTTGCCCTTCTCTGGACACCTTCCAGCAACTCAACATCTTTCCTAAACTGAGGAGCCCAGAACTGGACACAGGACTCAAGGGGTGAGTGTGCTGAGCACAGGGGCAGAATGACCTCCCTGCTCCTGCTGACCACACCGTTCCTGATGCAGGCCAGGATGCCCTTGGCCTTCTTGGCCACCTGGGCACACTGCAGGCTCATGTTCAGCCTACTATCAACCAGTACCCCCAGGTCCCTTTCTGCCTGGCTGCTCTCCAGTCACTCTGACCCCAGCCTGTAGCACTGCATGGGATTGCTGTCGCCTTGGAGTTGCTGTGTGCTCTTGGTGTTGTTTCCCTTGCACAGAGCACACACAGAGAGCCTCACAAGGTTTCCAACAGGCTGCACTGTCTGATGCATTCTGAGCTGAAGCAACTGAGAATCTGGGTTTCCCACATGCCTCTAAACATAACCACATTGATCAGTGACTCTAAAATGATGCTGAAGTCAAGAGGCTGTAGTCACAGAAGTGTGTCCTTCAGGAGATGTTTAAGGAATAAAACAGTGTCCAGAGAAGGGCCACGAGGATGAGCAGAGGGTTGCAGCTCCTCTGCTATGAGGACAGACTGAAAGAGTTGGGCCTATTTAGTCTGGAGAAGAGAAGGCTTAGAGGAGACCTAATTGTGGCCTTCCAGGATCTGAAGGAGGCTACAAGAAAGCTGGGGAGGGACTTTTGAGGGTGTCAGGGAGTGATAGGACTGGGGGGAACAGAGCAAAACTAGAAATGGGTATATTCAGATTGGATGTTAGGAAGAAGTTCTTCCTCAGGAGGGTAGTGAGAGACTGGCACAGGTTGCCCAGGGAGGTGATGGAAGCCTCATCCCTGGAGGATTTTAAGGCCAGGCTGGATGTGGCTCTGGGCAAGCTGCTCCAGTGTAAGGTGTCCCTGCCCATGGCAGGGGGGTTGGAACAAGATGATCCTTGAGGTCCCTTCCAACCCTGACAATTCTATGATCATTAAAGAAAAAAACCTTTTAGCACACTTACTGAGACCTGTACAGAGTCCTGGATGTCTTTGTGACTGACCAGCTGCACGTTGCCATCTTCATAATAGTGAACCTGGACAGAAGCAAAGGGCAGGCTTCATTAACACTCAATTCCTAGCCCCTGGAGCCCCCAAAAGCTGCCACTCTCCTCTGCTTAGGTGGAGGCTACAAGCAGGATGGCTTGACTCTTTGTCAAGACTGTTCCAGGTTATGTTAATGCAGTAAACATCTGGAGCTGAAATAAGAGCAACTATAAAAGAATCCATGGCATAGGGGTTTAGCCCTATCAAGTGGAGCTGAGCTGGGAGGTGCACAGGGGTAGTGCTATGTAACAAACCACAGGCCAGCCTGTAGATGATGTCCAAACCACTAGATTTAAGGATCAGCCTCTTGGATTGTACAGTTTAATAGCATCTTGATTTGACAAGGACATCACTGGAGGTGGGAAGCTGAATGCATTTGTGTGAAGAGAAGCACAGGGCAGCTTCTCCTGTGCTTGTCAGAAGAATTAACTCACCTGGATTTTGAGCACTGCAGCCACTTGAGCTGTGGGTGGTGTGATGGTAAACTTCCACTCTGATCTCCAACGGCCATTCCTGGAAACAAGCAGAGCAGGAAAGCTCTTTCCCCAAAGCTCTAGCAACAAACAGAACCACAGCACCAAGAGCAACTTGTGTCTGCTGGCACAGAATCATAGGATCAATAAGGCTGGAAAAGACCTCAAAGATCACCGAGTCCAACCTGTCACCCAACACCTCCTGACTACTAAACCATGGCACCAAGTGCCACATCCAATCCCCTCTTGAACACCTCCTGGGCAGCACATTCCAGTAGCCAATTACTCTCTCTGTGAAGAACTTTCTCCTCACCTCCAGCCTAAACTTCCCCTGGCACAGTTTGAGACTGTGTCCTCTTGTTCTGGTGCTGCTTGCCTGGGAGAAGAGACCATCCCCCTCCTGGCTACAACCTCCCTTCAGGTAGCTGTAGACATCTTGTGACCAGTGCTACGGTGCCCTCCATGGCACTGAATTCCACGTCTGAAGCAGAGCTGAATCCAGTGCAGCTGCTGTAGAGAGCAGCTCATCTCCCTTTGCTCTGGAACAGCTCAGGGGGCTCTCTCTGGCTCTGCTACTCTCTGGATAGGTCACTGAGCCACACCAAAGGCTTTAGGGAGGTGCTAGAGGGGCATCAGAGACAGCAGACTGCCAAATGGCTCTTGGGAAGCTCAAGGCTGCCTGCCCTCCAGACTGCCTCAGAAGACACAGGGGCTAGGTTTACCTGAGGACTAGCAAAGGAAGGAAGTAGACAGTGTTGAAATGGTCTTACCAGAAGTTTTTGGGCTGGAACTGGTGGCTCTCAATACAGGCAATAATTGTCTGCTGCCCATCTATAGATTTACCATAAACCTGTGTTTAGAAAAAGAGTTACAAAGGCCCAAGTGCTGAGGGAAGCCATTCTCAAGCTGTGCTCTTGGCACCACTGGGGAGGTTTGCTATTGTGGTAGCTCACTGGGAACATGCCAGCACCACTCACACTGTGCAACACCTCCACTTGCACCTAGGTGCAAAGAGTGCCCCCTTCTTATTAACTGGGGGTGTCCAGGTGCTTGGCAGCCACCAGGGTCTGACACAGCCCTGCCACCGTGTGCACGCCGAGGCACCTGCACCCTCTGTGCAAAGGGTTCCTCCAAAGTCAGCAGAAAACACCATGGGGGATGGAGAGCTCAGGCAGCACAAAGCCCATTCCTGGTCCTGACTGCCAGGGAGCAGAGAACTTGAGGAGGAAGAAGGAGAAGATGGCTACTCAACCGTGCAGAAGCCGTTGGGGTAATGATCCTTCACGTAAGCCCTGAGGGCGCTGTCGCAGGCATCTCTCCACTGCTTTAAAGCCGACTCCGTGTCCTCGGGCTGGGGGTCACTTGCTTCTTTTCTTAAGTGGTCAAACTTAAAAGAAAGCTTGTTTCTTGGGTCCAAAAATCTGCCATTGCCCAGATCACCATGTTCTGTGATTAAGACCTGGAGAAGAAGTTGGAATTCAGATGCTTGATACTCAAGCTGGCAAGGGGCTGGTCTGCTTTGCCCCCGGACTGTTCGAAGAGGTATCAATGGTCCTGAAGATTCTTTGAGCTTTCACATCACACAAATAAGGACTTTGAGGAGGCTTTAAGTCCTGTCCCTCACAGTGATACCACCCTTGGTCTTCTCTCCCAGAAATGGCCCCACTACAACCATGGGTTTAGTTTCAAGTTGGGCAACAAGCAGGTGGTTTAGAAGTTATTTTTGCTCTTTTTCTGCCCCCCCCCCCCCCCCCCCCCCCCATTTCTAAAGGGAATGGAGAATTTTACTCTGGAATTGGCCCATTACTGACACAGTCCAGGTAACAGTAGCTCTCCTGGTCAAGACGAGTCTAGAGCCTTCTAACATCCACTAAAGCACACAGCAAAGCAGCACTGAGCCTTCCCTCTCCTTTTGTCTTCTTCATCACAACTCTTTGGCTTCCCAAGCATTTGACTTTCTCATTCATGTTTGGTTTTGCAGGCTGTGCTGTAACTTTCTCTTGCCAAAGCTATTCCTATGGACAGCCCTCTTAAACAATTATCTGCCTGCCATGAATGTATCTGGGACAGCAGAGAAGCTGGGTCAGTGCTTGGTTCCCAGAAGAGAACAGATGGCCAGGCCAGCTTTGCAGCTCTGGGAGCACTTGCTGCTTGTTCTCAAGAGCTGAGTTTGGTTTTGCTGGATGGTATCAGATGGGTGCAACCAAAGATACGCTTTAGGGTAGCTGGGAATAGATTAAAAAGGCAGAAAATGGGGGGGAAAATATACTACTAAGAATCCACTACCAATCACCAGGAGGAAGTGTCAGCAGGTAGGGTGAGCTTGAAGTAATCTTTACCAACTCATGCTCCAAGTGGAATTTCAGTGGCTTCAGCAAGGAGCTTTTCACTAAGGAACAATGAATTAGAGCTTCTAGGCAGTGTCAGACAATACTTCAAGAGAACATGTTGGTAGTGATGTGGGGGGGGAAGGAGGAGAGGAGAGTGGAATGAAAGAGCATTTGTCGTGGTTTGGCAGTGCAAGTGTAGGAAGTGTCTTCTCTTACCTGATCATCATACCCTTCTATCTTCACTGGAGTGAACTGATCCATGTTGTACTGTGCAAAAGCACTGTCAGGGATGAAAGGGACATGAAGTGAGCTTCAGCTGTCCATGCACATCTATTCTGACTCAAATTGGCACATGCTGTGATTTATATTACATGAAAAAAAAAAATCAGCTTAATGTGGCAAATGATCCCCCTGGGCACTCCCCAATGGCTTTTCAATACCTTTTATTGACAACAGCTGTAAAAACCCCAGGTCTAAAACCAGGTTTAGTTAGTGATGGGCAGGAAAAGTACAGAGTTCACAAGTAGAACAGCAGGCAGCCTGGGGGAATCTGAGCAAGCCAAGGCAAAGCAGGAACAGCCCAGCTACAATTCAGACAGCAGCAAGGTAAACAAACCAGTAGGCTAATATTGACACAATTTTCTTCTGTAAAGACCTGCTGACTGCCAGGTCACCCAGCCTGAAGTCAAACCTCAGCATCAACAAGCTCATCTGCATCACCTTCAAGCACCTCCTGATGAGACTGTGAGAATAAACAAAGTCTCTGGGAGGCTTTTTTACTGAGGGCAGCTCTTTTCCTGAACTTCACTAAGGATTACTCAGTATTTCAGGCTTCACTTGCTTGACAAATGATGCTTTAACAAGACCAGACTCGCTGCTGCAGAGTTGAACTTTTTGGCAGGGTGCCTTCCTGCCAGCTTTATGCAGCCTCAGCAGCACAAATTCCAGCTGAGGGCTTGCAGAAAGAATCCCCCATGCCTCTCCTTGGGCATTTTGGGGGAGGATAAGGGACTGCAAGGTGACTGCTCTCAGGACAACAGGCAGCTTGCTTTGGGTGTGAGGAAGCAGCCACCTCTGACAGCAACCTGACTCGTGTTGGAGGCTTCAGTACTCACTGTGCTGCTCCTTCCCTGAGAAGATTGTCATTGTTGAGCAGTAACCGGACATCTGGAGAGGAGAGAGCTCGGGTTGGTCACTGGAGGTTGGATCAAACCTTTCCCCTGATGCATTTCATTTTCAGCTGCACCAATGGCAACGTTCAAATGCCTCAATCATGTCATGAGGATGTAGTCACAGGATGCCAGCATCCTCTTCCCTCACCTCTTAAGCCTTAGAAGCTAAGTGGCACAGCCTCAGACTCTCCCAAGAGATGAAAGGCAAAGAGACCACCACTGACCACTTGTCCTCAGGTCACTCACCATTGAACACCTCGTTGAACTCTCCAGGGGGTGCATGAGTGATGAATTTTGCAGCTATACGCACCTAATGGGGAAGGAGAAAAGCAACGAAGCTGAGGACAAATCCTCACTGAGCTGCACCCTCCACGGAAACAACCCAACAACAAACCCAGCTCTCACACTCACAGCAAGCAGCACAGTTAAGGGAGGATCCAGTCTTGCACTCTCTGAGTAGAAATAGTCTCCTAAGACTTTTTTCAGTGTAGCCAAGCAGAATGATTCCAAATGAACTCAAGAAGCTGGAAATGAAAAAGCCTTTCTCTCCTGCATCTGGGCTGGGCAAACCTAGGCTGGGTGCAGAGTGGGTTGAGAGTGGCTCTGAATAAAAAGACTTGGGTGTATTGATTGATGAGAAGCTCACCAGGAGCTGGCAGTGCCCTCATGCAGCCCAGAAGGCAGCCATGTGCTGGGCTGCATCAAGAGGAGCATGGCCAGCAGGGCAAGAGAGGGGATTCTGCCCCTTGACTCTGCACTGCTGAGACCTCCCCCTCCAATATTGTGTCTAGTTCTGGTGTCCCTAGCATAGGAAGGACACAGAGCTGTTGGAATGAGGCCAGAGGAGGGCCACAAAGATGATCAAAGGGCTGGAGCATCTCTGTGATGAGGACAGGCCAAGGGGGCTGGGGGTGTTCAGCCTGGAGAAGAGAAGGCTCCAGGAGGACCTTAGAGCTGCCTTCCAATTCATGAAGGGATCCTATGAGAAGGCTGCAGAGGGCAGAGGGACTTCTCATGAGGGTGTCTAGAGACAGGACAAGGGAGGATGGCTTGAAGCTGAGGGAAAGCAGGTTTAGATTGGATCTTAGGAAGAAGTTCATCAGTACAAGGGTGGTGAGACACTGGAATAGGTTGCCCAGGGAGGTTGTGGATGCTTCCTTCCTGGGAATCTTCAAGGCCAGGCTGGATGAGGCCTTGAGCAGCCTGGGGCATTCCTGCCCATGGCAGGGAAGTTGGAGTAGATGATCTCTGAGGTCTCTTCCAACCTGAGCCATTCTATGATTCTAAAGTAATAAAGCTTCACAGTGCTCTGAACTCCACCACACATTGTTAGAATTTAGGTTAGAACTTAGCTACTGATTCTGCTGCAACTAGGAGGAGTTTATGGTGTTCATAATCGAATCTTTTACAGCTTTTACAGGGCTAAAGGGAACAGAATCACCTTGGAAGACTTGCAACAGGAATGGCACCCAACGAAACCTCACCCTTCAAGTAATAAAAACATCACAGTTTCATAGTTTCAGTCAGGGTTGGAAGGGACCACAAGGATCAGCTAGTTCCAACCCCCCTGCCATGGGCAGGGACACCCCACACTAGATCAGCCTGGCCAGAGTCTCATCCAGCCTGGGCTTAAACACCTCCAGGGACAGGGCCTCAACCACCTCCCTGCACAACCCATTCCAGGGCCTCACCACCCTCACGGTGAAGAACTTCCTCCTCACATCCAGCCTGAATCTCCCCACCTCCAGCTTCAGTCCATTCCCCCCTAGTCCTATCACTCCCTGATAGCCTGAAAAGTCCCTCCCCAGCCTTCCTGTAGCCCCCTTCAGATACTGGAAGGCCACAATGAGGTCACCTCGCAGCCTTCTCTTCTCCAGACTGAACAGCCCCAACTCCTTCAGTCTGTCCTCATAGGAGAGGTGCTCCAGCCCTCTGCTCATCCTCCTGGCCCTGCTCTGGACACCTTCCAGCCCCTCCAGATCCCTCTTGTCATAGGGGCTCCAGAACTGGAGGCAGTACTCCAGGTGGGGTCTCAGCAGGGCTGAGCAGAGGGGGAGAATCCCCTCCCTTGCCCTGCTGGCCACACTTCTCCTGCTGCAGCCCAGGCTCTGATTGGCTTTCCGGGCTGCAAGTGCACCCTGAGAGCTCCTGGGGAGCTTCTCCTCCCCCAGCACCCCCCAAGTCTCTCTCCTCTGGGCTGCTCCCCAGCCAGTCACTGCCCAGCCTGTATTTTTGCCTGGGATTGCCTCGACCCAGATGCAGGACCCTGCACTTGGCCTTGTTGAAGCTCCTGAGGTTGGCTTGTGCCCACCTCTCCAGCCTGTCCCATTTCTCCCAACCAGCTGTGCTGCAGCCCTTCTTGCCCAGCCAGACATTTACTCAAGAGGAAGTGCAGAAGAACCCTCACAACTCTGATTACTTTCTCCACTTCTCATCCTGAGCAGTAAAACAAAGGAGTGTGCACACAACCAGCTCCTTCAGCTGCCAGAGCTGGAAAGAACTTGCTCCTCTCAACAGCCTTCCCTGTTTTAATTAGGAATGGTTTGTGGTGTTTGTCACATAATGACTTCAAGCAAGCCCTGAAAGGAACTAACCACCTTCCCAAACAAAGGGCCTCCTGCCCTATTCCAACAGGATCAAGTAACAGCTCTCTGCCTTAACTGGCTTGAGCTCCAGACAAAAATAGATCATCTTCCAAATTAGCATTTACTCCCCCCCAGAAAAATAGCTACAGATTCTTCATGACTTGAGCCACAAAATACAGAGCTTTCAAGTCAAACTGCTGAAATGGGGAGTGGAGTGCAGGAAAGAAGCTGCAGATTCATTCCCTCTAAGTGCCAAGGGCTGCCTGGGTTTGGAGTTGGTTTTGTTTCAAGTGGTGACAGCTCGGTGGCAGGATGTTGGGTTTGCAGAAGCACAGAGAAGAAGACTTTCTGCAGCCTGACCTACTTCCTGGCCCTCGTGGCCATTTCAGGTAGCTCTGCAGCAAGCAGCAAAACTCAGCTTCCTGCTTCTAAAATGGGGAGAGTCTCAGAGAGGGAAGCTGCTCAAATTTGAGCAGCAGACTGAGCTTCAGCAGATAGCATGGTAACAGCACCCCCTGAGCTAAAAGGAATCTCTCAGCCTACCTAAAAAATGCCTTTGGGGACTAGAGAGTGAGGCTTAGGGGAAGGATGCAGTGAATTAACTTTGCTCTATTGACTGTTTTTGGTTTGTTGCTGTTGCTTTAAAGCACTGGTAAAGTCAGACTTTAAACACTGAAACAATTGTAGGTGGGTCTGAATGGCTGATGGGAGGCTGAACATGAGGCAGCAGTGTGCCCAGGTGGCCAGGAAGGCCAAGGGCATCCTGGCCTGCATCAGGAACAGTGTGGCCAGCAGGAGCAGGGAAGTCATTGTGCCCTGTGCTCAGCACTGCTGAGGCCACACCTTGGGTCCTGTGTCCAGTTCTGGGCTCCTCAGTTTAGGAAAGATGTTGAGTTGCTGGAAGGTGTCCAGAGAAGGGCAAGAAAGCTGGGGAGGGGTTTGGAGCACAGCCCTGTGAGGAGAGGCTGAGAGAGCTGGCATTGCTTATCCTGGAGGAGGCCCAGGGGAGACCTTCTTGCTCTCTCCAACTCCCTGAAGGGAGGCTGTAGCCAGGAGGGGGTTGGTCTCTTCTCCCAGGCACCCAGCAGCAGAACAAGAGGACACAGTCTCAAGCTGTGCCAGGGGAGGTTTAGGCTGGAGGTTAGGAAGAAATTCTTCCCAGCAAGAGAGATTGGCCCTTGGAATGTGCTGCCCAGGGAGGTGGTGGAGTCCCCATCACTGGAGGTGTTTAAGAGGAGGTTTAATTGATTAGATGGTGTTGGATGATAGGTTGGACTTGATGATCTCAAAGGTCTTTTCCAACCTGGTTAATTCTATTCTATCCTACTACATGGATCCTACAGTGAATCTCTGCTGCAGGTTTCTTTTTCAGATCCCCACTCTAGATCACAGAATCATAGATTAGTCTTTTCTATTTGTGCAGCATGGAGTGCCTTTAAATTGAGGCTCAGTTGCCTGAGCTGGGGCATGAAACAGAATAAAAGCTCCAAATTCAAGCAAAATCCCACCTGCTCTACTAAACAAAGTACCTGGGCAGACATGGCTCTTCTGAGGAGCCTCTTCTTGAAGGATAATTTCCCTGCAAGTGCTTTGGAAGAACTGCAGATGAATACCAAGGGAGGAGGAAAAAGCCATCAAGTGACCCCAGACTCTCTGATTCTTATCCCCAGACCAAATGCTCAGCCCAGGTTAAGCCCAGACAGGGACCACAGTTCTGTCCCCAGCCCCTTAAAGCTTGGCTGGATTACCAAGCACAGTTTATTTCACCTTCTGCACCACCATAACCCCCAACAGGAGAAAGCTTCAGTTTCTCACATCAAATGCAAGGATTACTCCAACTTTTAGCAGTTCAAATGCAACTCAGCCAAATGGCATCCTGTAAAATATTTAATACAGCACTGGACAGATTTCAGTTCTGTGCTAAAAGCCACGATGAATTCTGTCCTGGAATACTCCTTTCACACAATGCTCATGTGGTCTAAATTATCACTTACAGGATGAACTGCACCTTCCAAGCTCTATCTGCTCCTTCCAGGAGGAGTCAGGGTATGGAAGCTGAAACTGGGTGAGCTAAAGGAAAATGAAAGCAGGCTCCAGACCCGTGGGACCCAGGAGGATCTCAGCCCCAGTGCTCGCTGCAGAACGTTAAGAATCAAAGCAAAAAAACCACAGCCCTACACCAACATTTTCATGACGTGAGGAAGAGTAACGGTGGATTTTTTGACTACCTCTTGTAGGTAACTAAGGTTGCTTGGCAGAACAGGCGACCTCTTAATTTGCCAAACGAACCTCAGCGCTGCCTCAGAAGGCTGTAATTTTCCCACGTTCCCACGCAGGGGAACAATCTGTTCCTTTCTCCCTCCCCGAAAATAAACACCGCTCCATTTGCTCCTGCTCAGTCCCTTCCACCCAGTATAACGGGTAGGATCTACTTCGAAGTTAGTGTCGGGGGTCGGGGCAGGCAGAGAAGGGTGAGGGTGCTCCGAGGGTGCTCTGGAGCCGCACAGGTTGCTCAGCACCTTCAGGAGACGCCGCTTAACTTTGCTGAGAGGAGAAACGGAAGCCCAAGAGCAGCAAATACGTTTCCGTGCACAACGACGCGCCCAGGCACCCGAGCTGCACCCAGGCACCACGGAAATGGAAAAAACAAAGCCTGGCGCTGACCAGCAACCGCCGATCCCCAGCCGGTCTCTCCTCCGGACAGCGGCGGCCCAGCCGGTGGCGGCGGCCCGCCCTGAGGCGGAGGGAAACCGGTCAGCAGGCACCGGGAGATCCTCCCCGCCCTCCCCTCCCCCCGCCCGCTGCCCTCTCGCTGGTGCTGCGGGGACAGCGGGGCCGGCCCGCCGCAGAGCGAGGGCCTCCTCCCTACCTTCTCCTCATCCGACACCCGCTCCTCGAAGTCAGCCATCTTGGCAGCTCCGGGCCCGGCCCCGCGCGGCGCCTGCCGGGAGCGGTGGGCGGGGCTGCGCCGGAAGCGTGGCCGGCGCCATCTTGGCTGTGGGCAGACGCCGTGCGGCGGCCATCGCGGGAACGGGCGAGCCGGTCAGGACAGCGCCGCCGGGGTTGCTGCGGCGAGAGCAGCTCGGGGACTGTTCGGGTTTTCCGGTCTACACCGCGTGGAGACGCTTGGTCCATGGCCCGCCGGCGGGGGAGCGGTGATGGGGTCGGGAAAGGCGCTGCCCCCTTTGCTGGAGCCCACCGGGCCCCGCCCCGTCGAGCGATCCGCCCCTCTCCCGGCGTTCCCCGGTGGCGGCCATGGCGGACAGCGGTGGGAGCGGCCGGGGTCCGCCGTGCCCCGGGGCAGCCGCGGCGCTGCGGCGTTGGGAGCACCTGCGGCGGCGAGCGGCGGGAGCAGCGCCCTGGGCCCGCGGGCTCCTGGCCGTGGCCGCCGGGCTCGGCCTCTTCTACGTGGTGCTGCGGGTGCCGCTCCGGCTCCGGGACAGTCTGGCGGCTGGTGAGACGCTGCGGGCCGCGCCGGGGGGCTGAGGGCTTGCCGGGGGAAGGCTGCTCCCGCCTGTACTGGGGGCGGCCGAACCGAGCTCCTGAGGAAGGGATCGGGGCCGGCGGTGCGGGCCGGACCGGGCAGGGCTGGCAGCGTCCCGGGCCTCCCGCAGCGACACAGCGAGAGCCTCAGCCTGGCCCCGGGGCTCCCACTGGCAGCTACCTTCGGGTTCTGGGAACAGCCCAGGCTCCGGCGTCACCTCCGCGGTTGTAACCATGCCTCGGCGGCTCCGTAGCGGCCCCGGGGCAATTGGAAGCGTCCGAGGCGGCTGTCCGAGTGTCCCGGGGAGATGCTGGCTGTGCCATGGCTGCGTCCCCAGCCCACATCCCGGCACTCCCCGGCCCCGGGCGTGTCTCGGCAGAACGGAGCCCTGACGGAGGGTGAGCGGCAGTCGAGCTTGCTGTCATCCCCGCGCCCGGTAGCTCTTTGCGCCCAGCGTCCCTCCCGGGCCGGTGGTGGGTGGCAGAGCTGCTGTTTAGTGTGGGTCGGAAGCACGGGAAGAGTAGCCCTGGAAAAGGGCATTCCCTGCCATGGGCTGTGAACGCCTTGCAGGAGAGGTCTGTGGACAATCTGTGTTCTTGACTTTGAATAGAAACTTGCCTTTAAAACAGCACTTTGCCGTTTGGGGTTAAAGTGAAATAAGAGATTAAATTGGCTTGTTGTGGTCCAGCAGCCACGCTGTGGTTGTGCTTTGTCGAAGAGCTTAAACTGATTTTCTTTTTAGTGGAGTCTGTAACCTAACTCACTGTCACAGCTGGTTACAGACAGGAGATTGGATGTGGAAAGGGTTGTCTGACAAAGTTTCAGGGGCTGTGGTTTATATCATGTTTACAGCATGTTCAGCATTGCTTAACAGAAAGGTGTTTGTGTTTTTCCAGCTCTTCTTCTTCTTCAGTCTTTGGGTTTGTTTCTCTTAACAGTGACTGTGTTCTTAAGCACTTTGACTCCGAAGTTCTACTTTGCCCTGACAGTGACTTCATCTTTTATATCTGGACTGATATTTGTAAGTAGTCTGCTTTTGCTTGCCCAGACAGCTTTGGCCCCTCTCTGGCGCTGTCACCCGGGGTGGATGCACCGAGCTTTGTTCTGAGCAGGCTCTAGAGGGTGCCTTTGTACTGGGATTGTGGGCTTGGCTCTTCTCTGATGGTTTGTACAGGCTCCTTTGCTCTGTGTTGGAATGAATCTAAGGGGGAAAAAAGCCTTATACCTGGGTTAGGAACTCAGGCTTGTTTTGAGGAAGGGTCTGTCTATATACATCTCTGTGTCTGTGTGCAGTGAAAATGCAAACTACACACAAACTGCAGACCTCTCTGTGTGTAAGGAAAGCACTCAGGTTTTTCTCCCTCTCAAACTAGCTAGTTAGGAGTTTAGCTTCCCACAGTAATTTTTTGGGAGGAATTTTGTGCCACCATTGGCTACCTTAACACCTTTGACATGACAATCAGGCATTCATTCAGACCCTCTTCAGCTGGTAGCATGTGCAGATGGGGCTGACTCTGCACACCATGCTGGTGTGGGCAGTTCTGCTGGCACAGCTCTTTCTGCATAAGCTGGGAAGGGAAGAACACAGGTTTGACTAAAATGTTCCTTTTTTATCCCCCTGGTCTGTCATGTCATGTGGCTGATCCATGACAAGGCAGGCCCAGATAGATAATTATTATTAATGTGTATGTTAAGCTCCATCTGCAGTCCCTTGCCAAGGGGATGTGCTCGCTGTGGAGCTGTTCACCCCCAGTGCTTTGTGTCACCCCAGGAAATCTCTGGGTGCTTTTTTTCCTCCCCTGGCAGGTGTTTGAGTGGTGGCATTTCCGAAAGTATGGCACCTCCTTCATCGAGCAGGTCTCTGTCAGTCACCTCAGGCCCCTCATTGGTGGCACAGAGAGCAGCCCCCCAGCCCCAGCTGCCTTCTCTGCTGGGGAGAGCGAGACCAGCAGGCAGAGCATGCCAGGTGAGTGGTCCTGTCCCACTTCTGAGGCTGCATCATGGGAACTGCCTCTTGAGTGGCTGTGCCTCTGCTTTAGTGCGGTGGGAACTGAAGGAAGGCCTACATCCTGCCTACATGAAGCTGGAGGTGGGGAGATTCATGCTGGAGGTGAGGAGGAAGTTCTTCCCCATGAGAGTGGTGAAGCCCTGGAATGGGTTATCCATGGAGGTGGTTGAGGCCCTGTCCCTGGAAGTGTTTAAGAGCAGGCTGGATGAGGCTGTGGCCAGCCTGATCTAGTGTGGGGTGTCCCTGCCCATGGCAGGAGGGTTGGAACTAGCTGATCCTTGTGGTCCCTTCCAACCCTGACTGATATACTATGATCTTGCAATGCCTTTCAGTAACAATGGTGGAAATAAATGAAAGCATTTTTTTTGGATGAAAGATGCTTTAGTATTCATCATTAAAATGGGATTGAGGAAATCTGCACATTCAGCTGAGACTCAGCAACATGAGATGCTCAGTGGTCTGAATGTGTGCAAGGTTAGGTGATAGGTCATAGGCTGGACTTGATGATCTCAGAAGTCTTCTCCAGCCTCAATAATTCTATGATTCTGTGAAGATAAACACTGCATGAGTGTCAGTGCTTAGTCTTCCTACCCTGTGCTTTTGTACCTCAGTAATCACAGAGTGCCAGGTTGGAGGCCACCCCAAGGATCATCCAGTCATAGAATAGAATAGAATTAACCAGGTTGGAAAAGGCCTTTGAGAACATCAAGTCCAACCTATCACCCAACACCATCTGATCAACTAAACCATGGCACTAAGTGCCTCATCCAGTCTCTTCTTAAACACCTCCAGTGATGGTGACTCCACCACCTCCCTGGGCAGCAGATTCCAGTGGCCAATCTCTCTTTCTGGGAAGAATTTCTTCCTCACCTCCAGCCTAAACCTCCCCTGGCACAGCTTGAGACTGTGTCCTCTTGTTCTGGTGCTGGGTGCCTGGGAGAAGAGACCAACCCCCTCCTGGCTACAATGTAGGCTGGACTTGATGATCACAGAGGTCTTTTCCAGCCTCAATAATTCTATGATTCTGTGGGATTCTGTGAAGACAAACACTGCATGAGTGTCAATGACAGTGCTTAGTCTTCCTGCCCTGTGCTTTTGTACCTCAGTAATCACAGAATGCCAGGCTGGAAGCCACCCCAAGGATCATCAAGGTCCAAACTTTTCTAGGTAATGGCATAGTTGACATGAGCTGGCCCAGCACTCAAGCTGAGTCTTAAAACCATAGAATCAATAAGGTTGGAAAAGACCTCAAAGATCATCAAGTCCAACCTGTCACCCAAGACCTCATGACTACTAGACCATGGCACCAAGTGCCACGTCCAATCCCCTCTTCAACACCTCCAGGGGTGGGGACTCCACCACCTCCCTGGGCAGCACATTCCAGTGGCTAACACCTCTCTCTGGGAAGAACTTTCTCCTCACCTCCAGCCTAAACTTCCCCTGGCACAGCTTGAGACTGTGTCCTCTTGTTCTGGTGGTGGTTGCCTGGGAGAAGAGACCAACCCCCACCTGGCTACAACCTCCCTTCAGGGAGTTGGAGAGAGCAAGAAGGTCTCCCCTGAGCTTCCTCTTCTCCAGGCTAAGCAACCCCAGCTCCCTCAGCCTCTCCTCACAGGGCTGTGCTCAAGGCCTCTCCCCAGCTTCATTGCCCTTCTCTGGACACATTCAAGAGTCTCAATGTCCTTCTTAAACTGAGGAGCCCAGAACTGGACACAGGACTCAAGGGTGAATTCACTGCTTCCCTTGGGAGATAATCCCAATATCTGACTGGGGGGGGGGGTGGTGTAAAAATATCTATGTGATAGCAGCAATTTTTGATAATGATGATTGTGTGACCATGCCCAGGTTATATAACATGAAAAAGGAGGCAGATTTTGCAAGTCAAACTGCATTTGTAAGTCAGGATGGTATTTCTTGTGCTCTTTATTCAAAAAGTGCTTTTTTTTTTCCCCCCTTCTTTCCCCTTCCACAGAGTGCAAAGTGTGGCGAAATCCTCTCAATCTTTTCCGAGGGGCAGAGTACAGCAGGTATTTGTTACTCCCTTTCCAGGGCCTGTTTTACAGTGAGCTGGGGGTATACACATGGCTCCTTCACAGAGCTTGCACTGCTCATGTCAGGAGACAGCTGAGACCTGCAAGATGACAGGGCTGATAGCTGCCAGTCCTGTGTTTACAAGGCACCTGTCCAAGCTTTGGCAGTTGCAATGTTAAGAATGCAAACAGCGCTGTAACGCTGTGAGGAGTTTGAGAGCAAAGTAGGAGGAAAAGCCTTATTCAGAGGCTGAGAGGGTGATTCTGACTCTAAATTCTCTTCCATTAAACTGATCTGGCTGTATTGTAAGACTTCTTGTGTTATTTCATAGGAAAAGCTGCTTGCTAGGAAGGCAGCTCCCAAGTTGTTTAGACCTTTACAACCTGGAGCACTCGAGCCTTGTGATTGTAGCTTCAGGCTTTTGTGAACAAAACCATTCTGCACTAGCTTCAGTTGTTCAGCACAGCAGATAGCCCCTTGGCATCAGCATTGCTGTTTACTAGGAGTGCCTCTCACTGGGATTTCTCCTGTTCCAAGATACATGTGGGTGACTGGGAAGGAGCCTCTTACCTACTATGACATGAACTTGTCCGCTCAAGACCATCAGAACTTTTTCACGTGCGACACTGATGCCCTCCGGCCCTCAGACACAGGTACCAGAGTCTGCAGTGGGAGTCTGCAAGGGACAAGCCCAAGCTGTCATGTGAAGTGCATTCATAGATTCATTGAATGGGTTGGGTTGGAAAGGACCTTAAACATCAGCCAGTTCCAACCCCGCTGCCGTGGGCAGGGACACCTCCCACCAGCCCAGCTTTGCCTAAGGCTTTGTCCAACCTGGCCTTGAATGCCTCCAGGGAGGAGGCAGCCACAGCCTCCCTAGGCAACCTGTTCCATTGTCTCCCCAGCCTCACTCTAAAGAATTTCTTCCTAATCTCCAGTCTCCATTTCCCCTCTTCCATCTCAAAGCCATTGCCTCTCTTCCTGTTACTACATGGCCTTGTAAAAAGTCCCTCCTTATCTCTCCTGTGTCTCCCTTTAGGCAGTGGAAGGCTGCTCTAAGATCTCTCTGGAGCCTTCCCCAGGCTGAAGAGCTCCAACTCTCTCAGCTAGTCCCCATAGGGGTGGGGCTCCAGCCCCCTGATCATCTTTGTGGCCTCCTCTGGGCTTGCTCCAGCAATTTGATGCCCTTGATGGGAGAGAGAGCTTTGTGAAAGGACAGCCTTCCTCAGCTGCTGAGGAGGTCCAGCCGATGTGTTCAGTGCGATGTGCTTTCCCCTGGGCTTTTTCTGCTGGGCCCCTGCTGTGTTGCCACACCTTATCCCTCTCAAATAATCAACCACAGGGTACTGCAAACCCCTTCTCCTTAAAACTCAGTCACAAGCAGGTTCCCTAGAATCGGTTGCTCTTGTTCCACACGTCCAGAGTGGAAAGCTCTCCCTGGTTCTTGTCAGGCTGGGTGTGAACTCCTGTCTGGGTGTCAGGTTGCGGAAGCGTTACCTGTCAGCTGCCTGCCGCAGCCAGGGGCTGGAGGCTGTGTTTTGGCTTCCCAGAGTCGAGTGTATCGTCTGGCTTCCCAAGCCAAGACTAATATTTTGTTTCCAAATCAAAACCCAAAACCCTTTTGCCTCGTTACTCTTGCTGCTGGACAGCAAGTTTTGTTCCAAAAGAAACATCTCTAGGTCCTGCAGTGCTCTTATCGTCCCTGAGACAGGCCAGATACCGAGCTCCACTAACAGGAGGCTTTGGGGTTCTTTCAGAGCTCTTCTGTGGTGTGGAAGCAGGTTGGTGCTGCCTGGAAAATGGGAGCTCCACCTGCCTGGGATTGCTTGTGAGAAGCTGGCTTCCAGTTTGAGTGTTCCCTTTTTAGGTTTGCAACAAGTTGCCCAGGGATGTGGTGGAGGCCTCATCCTGGCAGACGTTTGAGATCAGACTCAATGTGGCTCTGGCAGCCTGATGGCATTGGAGGTGTCCCTGCTGCCTGCAGGGGGGGTTGGACGAGATGAGCTTGGAGGCTCCCTTCCAACTTGATGCAATCTGTGAATTTTTCCCTAATGGCAGCATCAGGGGGTGGGGGTCTGGAGTCATTTGGGGCGGGGGGGGGAGGTGGGGGTCTGGAGTCATTTGGGGCGGGGGGGGGAGGTGGGGGTCTGGAGTCATTTGGGGCGGGGGGGGGAGGGGGGGGTCTGGAGTCAATTGGGGCGGGGGGGGGAGGTGGGGGTCTGGAGTCATTTGGGGTGGGGGGGAAGGTGGGGGGTCTGGAGTCATTGGGGGGGGGGAGGTGGGGGTCTGGAGTCATTTGGGGGGGGGGAGGCTGGGGGTCTGGAGTCATTTGGGGGGGGGGGGAGGTGGGGGTCTGGAGTCATTTGGGGGGGGGGGAGGTGGGGGTCTGGAGTCATTTGGGGGGGAGGGGAGGTGGGGGTCTGGAGTCTTTGGTATGTGTGTGTGAGTCTAAAGTCATTGGGGGAAATCTAGAGTGGATCTAGGGTGATAGAAGAGAACTTGTTTGCTCCATACCTGCCCATGACACTGAATTCAAGCTGTCATTTGAAGGACCCTTTGGGCTGGATCCACTTCAGGCTTTTTTGTTTCTTAGAACACTCAGTGAGGAGGTGATTGGTGATTACAGTAGACCTTGAGCTGACTCTGCTGTATTTTGCCACTCCAATGTGCTTTGTGAATGTAAAAGGAATCCTTTAACCCCTCCTGCTCTGGTAGTTGTCTAAGTCAGTTTCAGACCTGAGTCTGAGCAATACCTGTGCAAGCCCCAGCTCACTCTGTCACCGTCTGCTTTGAAGTTCTGTTTGAAAGCTGACACTGCAGTTCTGTGCAGGCCTGTGCAAGAGCCTGTGTTTAACAGTTGCTCCTGCCAAGCTTTCCCCAAGCCTTGGGAAATGCTTCCAGAAGCCTGTAGCAATGTTGTACATCTGCCTGGCTCTGTGAGCTGTCTGCACCTCTCTGTGCTTCTGAAGCGCTCGGGGAATAATCCTAGAATGGCTGAGGTTGGAAGGGACCTCAGAGATCATCTACTCCAACCTCCCTGCTATGGGCAAGGACACCTCTCAGCTAGACTTGGTTGCTCATGGCCTCATCCAACCTGGCCTTGAACACCTCCAGGGAGGGGGCATCCACAACCTCCCATGGCAGCCTATGCCACAGTCCTATCACCCTTGTACTAAAGAACCTGTTCCTAAGATCCAGTATGAACCTGCTCTCCCTCCTCTTAAAACCATTCCCCCTTGTCCTGTCTCTAGACACCCTTATGAAAGGCCCTCTGCAGCCTTTCTATAGCTCCCTTCAGCTATTGGAAGGCAGCTCTAAGGTCTCCCTGGAGTCTTCTCCAGGCTGCACAACCCCAGCTCCCTCAGCCTCTCCTCCTAACAGAGGTGCTCCAGGCCTGGATCATCTTTCTGGTCTCCTCTGTTGGAGTGAATCCAGCTCTGTGTCCTTCTTACGCTGGGGACACCAGAACTGGGGGCAGGTTGGAGGTGGAGTCTCACAGGAGCAGAACAACCTCCCTGGTGGTGCTGCTTTTTGAACCTTGGGCTGCGAGGTTTTGCTGCTCCTAGTAGCAGCTCGCGCCGGAACGCGACCGCTGCCCTGTGACAATCACACAGAGTCAGGGCTGTGCAGGGTGGAAGGGAATGCAGCTGTGGGGCTGAGGGGCAAGCAGGCAGCCTTGCCTCCCTTTTGTCCCAGGTGTGTGTGCTGTGCCTCTGTCCCTCACCAGCCTTTCCGTTATTTCCCCACAGTTATGCAGAAAGCGTGGCGAGAGAGGAACCCCCAGGCCCGGATTAAAGCCGCCTATCAAGCTTTAGAGTTGAACAATGAGTAAGTTTGGAGTCTGAGTTCTGTGCTTCTGCAAGTGCAGTGACACTGAGACACAATCAGTTTGTGGCTCTAAGAATTCACTGGGGTTTGGGCCTTTTTTTGTAGCCTAAACAGCTTCAGGGTGAGGAGACTTCTGTGGCTCTTGAGGACTGCACAGGGGGCTGCCAGTTGCACTGAAGTATTGAACTGTTCCATACAACACAGTCTTGGGGAAAGATTTTTGTTTAAGTCTTTGTGTCAGGAGCAATAACAAATGAGAAAACTTCTGCAGCTGTGGAACAGCCTGAATTGGAGATGAGATTGGTTGTGTCTGAGGTGGCTTTGTGGTCATGCCGTGTTTGGAGGTCACAGGTGCCACTGCTGGCAACGCTCTTCTGACCCAAACCAGCTTCTGTGACACACAGTTCTCCTTGGTTTTGTGTAAAGAGGCTACTCCTGCTTGTGGAAAAGCAAAGCAGCCCCCTTCCCCCCCCACTGCTCTAGACAATTTCCAGGCTGTTCTCAATACTTCAAGGGAAATAATTGGAGTTGCTGTTAGTACAATACAATAAATCCAGGTTGGAAGAGACCTTCAAGATCATCGTGTCCAACCTATCAACCAATCCAACCCACCTAAACAACTAGATCATGGCAACCCGCACCCCATCAAGTCTCCTCCTGATACCTCCAATGATGGTGACTCCACCACCTCCCTGGGCAGCCCATTCCAATGGGCAATCTCTCTCTCTGGATAGAACTTCCTCCTAACATCCAGTCTAAACCTCCCCTGGCGCAGCCTGAGACTGTGTCCTCTTGTTCTGGTGCTGCCTGCCTGGGAAAAGAGACCAACCTCTGCCTGGCTACAATCTCCCTTCAGGTAGTTGTAGAGAGCAAGAAGGTCTCCCCTGAGCTCCTTTCTCCAGGCTAAGCAACCCCAGCTCCCTAGCCTCTCCATAGGGCTTGTATTCCAAACCCCTCACCAACTTTGTTGCCCTTGATTAGAATTAGTTAGAATTCCTCCTTTTGTCACTTCTTGCCTGTGAAATAGGAAAAGGTTTTTTTCTGTTAAGATATACTCAAAGAATACTGAAGTTTATCCTTTGGAATGATGAGTGGGTTTTATCTTGTTCCAGTTGTGCCACTGCATATGTCCTCCTGGCTGAGGAAGAAGCAACAACTATTGTGGATGCTGAGAGATACTTCAAGCAGGCTCTGAAGGCAGGAGAAATGATTTACAGGAAGTCTCAGAACTGCCACTCCCAAAGTCCCCAGCACGAAGCACAGCTGAGTAAGGACTTGGGAGCCACAGAAGCTCCTGGGTTTGTGCTGGGTTAGCCATGCCTGTGTGTGGGCTGCCCTGTGAGCTGCTGTAGTGTCTGGATAGCTCTTAGAAAATACAGGATCACAGAATGTTAGGGGTTGGAAGGGACCTCTGGAGATCATCCAGTCCAACCTCCCCTGCCAGAACACTCAGGGCAGATCACACAGGAGTGCATCCAGGTGGGGTTTGAAAGCCTCCTTAGAAGGAGACTCCACAACCTCTCTGGGCAGCCTGCTGCAGGGCTTCAGCACCCTCACAGTGAAAAAGTTTTTCCTTCTGTTCACATGGAGCCTCCTCTGCTCCAGCTTGCACCCACTGCCCCTTGTCCTTTCATTGGACATCCCTGAGCAGAGCCTGGCTCTGTCCTCCCCACACTGCCCTGCACATCTTCATCAGCAGGAATGAGGGCACCCCTCAGGCTCCTCTGCTCCAGGCTGAAATACTCCAGCTCCCTCAGCCTGCCCTCACAGGGAGATGTTCCACTGCTGTCAGCATCTTTGTGGCTCTGTGTTGAAGTCTTTCAAGCAGTTCCTTGAGGTCCTTCTTCAACTGAGGGGCTTGGGACACAGCATTCCAGATGCAGCCTCACCAGGGCAGAGCAGAGTGGCAGTGGAGTTTGGCTGTGGACCCATCGTGGGTTGGGGCTTAGTGCATGACTGTTGGATAAGTAAAGCAGACTAATGAAGCCATTAGTGTGGTCAGTAAGCACCTCCTTGGATTCCTCCCAATATCTTGGGGAGTAAAAAACCAACCCAAAATAGAATTTTTATGTCACTTAATGTAGTTAAAGGTTGCTGGCATTGGTCTGGGGTCTCTTGCTTGGGACAGCAGTTGTGTGTTACCCTTTCAAGTGTGGTTAGGGAAAGGCCTGGGAGATTCTGGTGGGGTTTGTTTGAAAGAGGGCAGGAGAGGTAAGGACTGAAAGTGAGAGGCTTTTAATTCTCCTTTTGTCTTTGTAATCAGGAAGAGACACCAATGTCTTGGTTTATGTGAAAAGGAGACTAGCTATGTGTGCAAGGAAACTGGGAAGAATCCGGGAAGCAGTGAAAATGATGAGAGATGTAAGTGAAAACAGAAGGAACGGGAGCAGCTTGTTGGGTTTTCAGCCCCATTGTCCCAGTGGATGCTTTGAAGTTCCTTTCTGGGTGTCCCAATGGAATTAATTCCCAATGAGATTTGCACCTTGTGATCAGGTTGCTCAGAGCCTTGTCCAGCCTGACCTTAAATATCTCCAGGGTAGGGCCTCAACTACCTCCCTGGGCAGCCTGTGGCAGTGTTCCATCACTTTCATGCTAAAGAACTTCCTAACATCTAATCTAAACCTTCTCTAGTTTCAAACCATTTCCTCTCATCCTGTCCCTGCAGGCCTTTGCAAATAGTCCCTCTGCAGCCTTCTTATAGCCCCCCTCAGGTCCTGGAAGGCTGCAGTTAGATCTCCCTGGAGCCTTCTCTTCTCCATGCTGAACACTCCCAGCTCCTTCAGCCTATCCTCATAGCAGAGCTTCTCCAGCCCCCTGATCATTTTCATGGCCCTCCTCTGAACCCTCTCCATCAGGCCCCTGTCCCTCCAGAGCTGGACACAGCACTCCAGGTGAGGTCTCACCAGAGCAGAGAGGCAGAATCACTTGTCTTAATATCCTGGCCATGCTTCCTTTGGTGCAGCCCAGGCTGCCACTGGCCTTCTGGGCTGCAAGTGCACACTGTGGGGTTCCTGTCCAGCCCTGCAAGTCATTTTCTGCAGGGTTGCTGTCAACCTCATCATCCCCCAGCCTGTATTGATACCTAGGATTACCCTAACCTAGGTGCAGGACCTTCCTTCATCTTTCTTGCTTCTCTTCAGGCTGCTTCTATGCCAGTTTCTAACCAGGTGGAGGAACAGAACACAGGAAAAGGTTAAATTATTGTGCTGATTTCTGTTGTTTCAAGGGTTCTGGTGCAATTCTGTGGTTATTTCTCTTCACTGATTTGCAGCTGATGAAAGAGTTTCCACTTCTCAGCATGCTGAATATTCATGAAAACCTCCTGGAGGCACTGCTGGAGTTGCAGGCTTATGCAGATGTCCAGGCAGTTTTAGCAAAGTATGATGGTGAGTGGTGCCTGTTGGGGGGCTGCTGGTGGGGTTAGGTAAGGCTGTGGGAGAGATGGGCATGGTGTGGCTGTCCAAAAGCAGCTGTCTATCCAAGACCTCACCTGGATTCCCTTCCTCAGCAGCAAGCAGGTGCTTCAGGAGTGCAAGGCAAGTTGCTTTCAAATGCTGAGGTCAAATTCAGGCAAGCCAAATTGCCCACAAATGACTTCTTCTGTTTTTAACTTCTAATCTGTGAAGAAATCCTGGAGCTCCCTTTGCTGCACTTCAGGGATCATTTCCCGTTTTGTAAATCTCTTCTCCATCCCTGCTTGTGCCTGAATTCATCAGCCTTTTTCAGTCAGCACACAGGGCCCTAATTAAGAGATGGCAATCAGCTGGCAGGGGTGGTTTTCAGTTCTGTCAGCTCCCAGGCTTGGCCTCCCCATTCTGTCACATGGAGGCTGCTCAGCAGAGCTTTGCCACGTGCCAGCACGCTGCTTGCCAGGGCTCAGAGGTGTGTGCAGGCTTTGCTCCATTAAATGATTCCTTTCACTTTCCATCTCAGCTGACACACTGCAGATGTTGTGCAAGCCTAGGTAAACAGTTCATTAAATATTGACTTCCTCATTGTCCTCAGAGCTTTGTCACCTCCATAATTCCCTCGGCGCTGCTGTGCAAAGCGCTGCTGGCAGAGCTGTCGCCTGCAGAGAGGAGGGGACGCAGCGGCAGTGTTTTGTGGCAATCATTCCCTGCCCTTGAGCAGTCCCTGTCTTCTTCTCATGTGGCTCTGTTCTTGATTGCTTCAGGGAATCAAAATCAGGATATTTTTACCTAAAACCTGGCCTCTTTGTGCTTGGCCACCCTTGCAGCCTGCTCCTGCCTGCTTTCTTCTCGGTGGATTAGTCACTTAACAAAACCATTTGCTCTCTGCCTGGTGCTTCTTTGTGTTAACATCACAAACTGCAACACTTTCTTTAGAAAAGGTTGCTGATATATATATATTTTTTTTTCTCCTCCCCTAAGCATCTGGAAAAGTGAATATGAGCTTTAGACTCTCTGTAGCACCCCTGTGTTTTGCTTGACACGACAGCCAGACTTCCAGTAAGTGATGGACAAGCCCAGGATGGGATTTACAAAGAAAGCAAGAGCCATCTGACTATACACAACATGGTACTTGGGAATTAGACCCCAGACTTTGTCTGCTTTTAAAGTAAACTTGTACTGTGGGGTGCTAACCTCCTAATCTGTAATTGTCAGCTCAAACTTGGCCTCGGATCTTCTGCAAAACCTACGACTGAAAAGAATCTCTTTTTTGTGTGTGTGCTCTCCCCCACCCCCTCCACTGTGGAACTGGAGAAGGATGGAAATTGCATTTTGCCTTCTAATTTGTCTACCTGTCTGCAATGTCATGGTTTTAGTCAGCTTCTAGCCAGGCTTTCCTTCAGGATTGTGTAAAAACTCTGGGAATGTACCCTTACAACAATGAGAAGGCTTAAACCTTTGTGGGTTGCTGCAGGGAAAGTTGCCTGGCCTTGAGGCTGTGTTTCTCCAGGCATTTCTCTTTGAATTCAGTTTCAGTGTCATGGTACACACAAGAAAAGAAAACCAATTCCTCTCTTCCCACCTGACTGCAGCTCTGAGTTGTTAAACTGGGGCTGAGTGGGGAAGCAGAAGGAAGCCCCTGCAAAGAAATCCGGTCTCTCGTTTGGGGCTGCAGTCTTCCAGGTGGTGCTGGCTGGTGAACCCAAAGCTAAAATAAAGTCTTTAAAGCTCAGAGGATGTGGGTTTAAGGTGGTTTGTCTTGCCTTAAAAATCTTACAGTCTAATGGTTTTATTTTATCACAGATATCAGTCTGCCCAAATCAGCAGCAATATGTTACACAGCAGCCCTGCTGAAAGCCAGAGCTGTTTCAGAAAGGTGAGTGAGCGCTCTGGGGACACCAGTGGCTTGTTGCTCATCTTAGGCTGTGCTGGAAAACAGGAAGTTAAAAGATCTAAATCCCATTTGGAGGAACTAACCAACCTGGTGGTTAGCTTTGTGTTCTTTATGGCTGTTGTCAGTGTGGGTTTTTCTCCTCAGGTTCTCCCCAGAAACTGCTTCCAAAAGAGGGCTCAGCACAGCAGAAATTAACGCGGTGGAAGCAATTCACAGAGCTGTGGAATTCAACCCTCACGTTCCAAAGGTGAGAGAATTCTATTTCCTATTGGGCCACTTCTTGCTGGCTTCTGACAAAAGCCCTGTTTTGTTATCCTCTGGCTGTTGGAGCCTTTGGAGCTCCATCTTTCCTTGAAGTTGGTTCTAACTCCAGCTGTTGAGTTGTTTGAACACTCCAGGGTTTATATCAGAAGTGTTCAGTGGCTCAGTTAGTTGTTTGCCAGCAGGGGATGGTCAAGAAAAGGGGATTTCTGTCAAGACTTTTAACCACTTACTTTTTTCAACTCATTGGAAAATGCAGTGGTAGAATTAGAATAGAATAGAATAGAATTAACCAGGTTGGAAAAGGTCTTTGAGATCATCAAGTCCAACCTATCACCCAACATCATCTGATCAACTAAACCATGGCACCAAGCACCCCATCCAGTCTCTTCCTAAACACCTCCAGGGATGGGGACTCCACCACCTCCCTGGGCAGCACATTCCAGTGGCCAATTACTCTTTCTGGAAGAACTTTCTCCTCACCTCTAGCTTAAACTTCCCTTGGCACAGCTTGAGACTGTGTCCTCTTGTTCTGCTGCTGCTTGCTTGGGAGAAGAGCCCAACCCCCAGCTGGCTCCAACCTCCCTTCAGGGAGTTGCAGAGAGCAAGAAGGTCTCCCCTGAGCTTCCTCCCCTCCAGGCTAAGCCACCCCAGCTCCCTCAGCCTCTCCTCCCAGGGCTGTGCTCCAGACCCCTCCCCAGATTTGTTGCCCTTCTCTGGACACTCCATCTCAACATCTTTCTTAAACTGAGGAGTCCAGAACTGGACACAGGACTCAAGGTGTCTACTCAGTGCAGTGTACAGGGGCAGAATGACCTCCCTGCTCCTGCTGGCCACACTGTTCTGGCTGCAGGCCAGGATGCCATTGGCCTTCCTGGCCACCTGGGCACACTGCTGGCTCATGTTCAGCCTACTATCAACCAGTACCCCCAGGTCTCCAGCCACTCTGACCCCAGCCTGTAGCACTGCCTGGGGTTGTTGTGGCCAAGGTGTAGAACCAGGGACTTAGATGTGGTGTGGTAGTGAAGGACCTGAACTGGGTAAGGTTAAGCCTTAATAGATAGGAGTTTAGATATTTAAAGCCAAACTGAGTTCTCCACACAATAACCACTCAAAGTATTTCAGAATACTATGAGCATTGTTAGGAAGAAGTTCTTCATCATGAGGGTGGTGAGACACTGGCACAGGTTGCCCAGGGAGGTGTTAGAAGCCTCATCCCTGGTGGTTTTTAAGGCCAGGCTGGATGTGGCTGTGAGCAAGCTGCTGTAGTGTGAGGTGTCCCTGCCCATGGACAGGGGGGTTGGAACTGGCTGAGCCTTGAGGTCCCTTCCAACCCTGACAATTCTAGGAAAATACTTTTGCTGCTGTGCCTCCAAGCTTGGCTCCAGAACTTGTCTTATGGAAAGGTCCACACTCACTCATTTTCTTCATCCACATATAAAGAAGATGAAGAGTTGGGCTTGCTGCAGGCTGTAATTTAATGTCTGGCATTACTCAAAGCCTCCTGACCCCTCCCAAGCAGCGTGTGTGGGGGGAAGAAAATCTTAGAGTGCTGTTTACTGTCCTGGTGATGCACTCAATTTGAAACCTTGACTGCAGTAGGCTGGCTTAGTCCTGGGACCTAATCCTCTGCAAATGATGATGGAGTCATGGTGCCCAGTGCTGTGAAGGCTTGAATTAGCAGACTGCTCTGCTCTGTCTGCCTGTCCAATCCAATAGAATGTGCACTGAGAAAGCTAATTGCTGGGAGAAATTGCTGCTTGTGTGCATGACTGATCAAGAGCACAGCAAGTTCATTTCAGACAGTCTCAGACAGCTTTTTTTCCTCTTTGGCCTCTGCCTTTAGGGGCAGAAGATTACCAGGCATTATCATTATCTAAAGGTTCTTTTTCTTTTTGTGTGTCCTCCCCCTGTTTCAGGAGCTTCATACACCTTGGAAAAAGGAGTTAGGTAGCATTTCACACAGTGCTGCTTGCAAGCTGCCTGCTGTGCTTCTGCAGGCAGCCACAGAAACTGATTCCAGGTTGCACTAATTTGATCTTCTAACTGTAGACCTATCCCCTCTTACTGCTTTTCTTTTTATTACATGAGGAGACCTTATTGTGGCCTTCCAGGATCTGAAGGGGGCCCACAAGAAAGCTGGGGAGGGACTTTTCAGGGTGTCAGGTAATGATAGGACTAGGTGGAATGGAAGAAAACTAGAAATGGGGAGATTCAGAATGGATGTTAGGAAGAAGTTCTTCCCCATGAGGGTGGTGAGAGCCTGGCACAGGCTGCCCAGGGAGCTGGTGGAAGCCTCGTCCCTGGAGGTTTTGAAGGCCAGGCTGGAGGTGGTTGTGAGCAACCTGCTGTAGTGTGGGTGTCCCTGCCCATGGCAGGGGGGTTGGAACTGGATAATCCTTGAGGTCCCTTCCAACCCTGACGATTCTGTGAGTTCATGCCACCATTTCCTCCCCTCACACAAGCCTGGAGGACAGAGAAGCAGCAGATCTGTTTGCACACCCCAGTCTGTGCCCAGGCACTGAAGGAATCAGCAAATTCCATGTGTTAAGAAGCAGCCTTTTAATAAAGCAGAACCATACTTTGCTGTTAACAAATATTTTGGACAAGGCTTATAAAATCTATGATTCTATTGCCTTGAAACCCCAACTTATCAGAGGGCAGAGCTAGGATGCTGCTGGCTGAGCTCTGAAACACTCAAAGCAGACAAGTGAACAGAGGCACCAAGTAACTTGCCCAATGGGTTGCAGTGGAGTTGGGGGGGGGGGGGGAGGGGAGAAAATCTTGGGTTTGAATTCTCAGTGTGTTCTGTCCCATGGGCTAAAAATAAATGAGGGTGGAAAGCAGAGCTCCTTTTGTTCTGCCATCTGTGGCAGTGATTGTCTCTGCACATAACATCATTTTTGCATAAGGAAAATAAAATCCTGTTGGTTTCTCTTGGGTTCTGGGTTTTGCTTTGACAAGGGCTGGGGTTTGTTTGGAAAGTTGGGAAGCATTTCACAGGGCTAGGAAGCTGCTCCTCTTCAGGCCACTTCAAATCAGGGCTTTGTAACTGCGTTTTGCTGCTGCGTGAAACAATCTTTGCCATCATCCTTTGGGCATCTTGCAGGTCTTTATTGTGGGTAAAGACTTCCTTGCATCTGGAAGCCCCCAGGATCTTCTCTCCACTGATACCTTGCCTGTTCTGTGCTTAAACAGGGACATGAGAACCTGGCAGGCTGTGGAATGGTTCTGTTTGTGGTGGCTTGTGCACCGAGACAGCCTGGAGTTGAGGCGTGTGGTGGCAGTGCCTGCAGCGTGGAGCTTCAGGTCGCTGTGGTGGCAGAGTGGGCAGTGCAGAGAGCAGGAGGAGTCAGGTCAGGGGTCAGATATTTGAGACCATTTTCCCACAGCAGCCCTGTGTGAGTGATCCTTCACTGTGTTAAAAAAGGGGGGGGGGGGGAAATTACACACACACACACACAGAGGCAAAAAAAAAACCCCAACCTGGAAGAGGATTAGAGAGGATTAGCAGGAATATTACCCTCTGGAGTGCAGGCCCAAGGCACTGAGAGAAGAACCTAGCCAGGCAGTAAATGTGCTTTATTTGGCCAGGGCACAACCCCTCCTACATTCCTTCAAGAATCTGAATGGGAAAAGTTAAGTCCTCAAAGTGGATTAGTAAATAATCTCATAGTTTGTGGCATCTGCTGAAATAAATCGGCTGGCTAGCTGCATTCTTCCCCTTTGGGAGACAGTCAAAGGAATAGCCCAGCCCCACTGATCAAAGATGGGGATTAACTTTGGCTGTTATTGGATGAGACACTGGATGCTAGGAGAGAGCAGCTCGCAGGTAAACACTGGAGCTGAAACCCTCTCCGCAGTGGCGTAGGAGCTCCTCTGCCTGTAAAAACCTGGGTTCAGATACCTCTGGGGTTTGGGTTTGGGGTTTTTTAAGGTATCATGAGAAAACAAGATTGCATGCCCAGTGTTTTTAGGGGAAATGGGAAAGGAGTGATCCTTGTGTTCTTTTGAGCAGTGAGGCTGGGGAGGGGTCTGGAGCACAGCCCTGGGAGGAGAGGCTGAGGGAGCTGGGGTTGCTTAGCCTGCAGAAGAGGAGGCTCAGGGGAGAGCTTCTTGCTCTTTACAACTACCTGAAGGGAGGTTGTAGCCAGGTGGGGGTTGGTCTCTTCTCCCAGGCAAGCAGCAGCAGAACAAGAGGACACAGTCTCAACTGCACCAGGGGAAGTTCAGGCTGGAGGTGAGGAGAAAGTTCTTCCCAGAAAGAGAGATTGGCCACTGGGATGTGTTGCCCAGGGAGGTGGTGGAGTCCCCATCCCTGGAGGTGTTCAAGAGGGGATTGGATGTGGCACTTGGTGCCGTGGTTTTGTTGTCATAGTTTTGTTGACAGGTTGGGCTTGGTGATCTCTGAGGTCTTTTCCAGCCTTATTGAGTCTGTGATTCTATTCTATGCTTCTGTGCATCAGATCTTCTTCTGGTGCAGGGAGAAGGCTGAACCTTGAAGCAAGCTGAACTCAGAGATTCTTTGTGGCACTCCAGCGCAACCACATCACACAAAAGGTTTCCCTGGCCTTGGTTTCTTCATCTTCCTTTGGTTAGGGCACTGACAGCTTTTCTGGTTTGCTACTCATACTTGAGAACTGACAAGTACTTGGCCTCCTGCAATGCAACTGCCAGGGATTAAATGAGGAGCAAAAATAATCTTGGGGTTTTTCTGGGGTTATCTTAGTAGCTGATCAGCAGCATACCTGTGGCACGCTGCTCCCTCTGTGTTCCACGGGAAGGTGCTTTTGCTTTGCCTTACTGAAGATGTTTCTCCCCCCCCCCAATACTTTGTGTATGAAACCCCCAGTTTAAGAGCCTTGCACACAGATGTGGCTTTGCTGCTTCCCATGTTGAGTGAGTTCAGGCTGGCTGGGCTCTTCAGCAGGTAGCAGTTGGCGCCTAGGCAGGACAGAATAGAACAGAATTAACCAGGTTGGAGGAGACCTCTGAGATCATCAAGTCCAACCTATCACCCAGCACCATCTCATCCACTAAACCATGGCACCAAGCACCCCATCCAGTCTCTTCCTAAACACCTCCAGGGATGGGGACTCCACCACCTCCCTGGGCAGCACGTTCCAATGGCCAATCACTCTCTCTATGAAGAATTTCTTCCTAACATCCAGCCTGAACCTCCCCTGGGGCAGCTTGAGCCTGTGTCCTCTCGTTCTGGTGCTCAGTTCTGCCTCAGCTGATCGTTGATGCTTCACAGGAAGATTTGGGGGTATTCCACACTGACCCAGTGTGCTTTCCCTTTTTTATTACTTGCAGTATCTACTAGAAATGAAGAGCTTGGTGCTTCCTCCAGAGCATATTCTGAAGCGAGGGGACAGCGAGGCCGTAGCCTATGCCTTTTTTCACCTCCAGCACTGGAAGAGGATAGAAGGGGCTCTCAATCTGCTGCACTGTACATGGGAAGGCAGTGAGTATCTTTATTTTCCTTTGTACAGCAGACTAATCTCTGCCTTTATTCACCTCCAACAGGATTGGTTCTCTTTTGTGAGATGCTGATGGCTGGGTTTGGACACAGCTCTGATGTCACTCCCTCTCTTTTCAGCGTTCAGGATGATCCCCTACCCGCTAGAGAAAGGTCACCTCTTCTACCCCTACCCGAGCTGCACAGAGACAGCAGACAGAGAACTGCTGCCAAGTGAGTGGTTTCTAAGCAGTCATGGCAATAAAACACAAGCTAAGGCCATGTTCACTTTGTGGTATTCTCTGTTTACCTTCCTGGGACTTTTGAAGCTTGAGCTTCCTTGAAGGTGATTCAGCTGTTTGTTGGTGTCTCTCCCAGCCCATCCCAAAGCGCTTGGCTGTGTGTGGTAAATGCCAGCTTGGCTCCCTAGCATCAGCCCTTCAGGTGAGGGCTGTGTGTGGAACCTTCAGACTTAAGTTTGGCCAACTTTGGAGAGCACCAAGGCTGAGTGGCTCTTTAAGGTTGGGAAAGCAGTGTTAAGTTAGGTTAGAGGTGGATGCTAATTGTGCCTCTTAATGGAGTTCCTTTGGGGTTGAAATTCTACATCATGGAGAAACAGGGGGTTAGAGTTGGACTGCTAATTGTGCCTGTTAATGGACTTCCTTTGAGGGTGAACTTCTACATCATAGAGAAACAGGGTGTCCCACAGAATGCCCAGGTGGCCAAGAAGGCCAATGGCATCCTGGTCTGCATCAGGAATAGTGTGGCCAGCAGGAGCAGGGAAGTCATTGTGGCCCTCTACTCAGCAGTGGTTAGGCCAGTACTGAGTCCTGTGTCCAGTTCCCTCAATTTGAGAAGGATATTGAGACACTTGAATGTGTCCAGAGGACAATGAGGCTGAGGAGAGGTCTGGAGCCCTGTGAGGAGAGGCTGGGGTTGTTTAGCCTGGAGAAGAGGAGGCTCAGGGGAGACCTTATTGCTCTCTCCAACTACCTGAAGGGAGGTTGTAGCCAGGAGGGGGTTGGTCTCTTCTCCCAGGCAATCAGCACCAGAACAGGAGGACAGAGTCTCAAGCTGTGCCAGGAGATGTTTAGACTGGAGGTGAGGAGAAAGTTCTTCCCAGAAAGAGTTGTTAACCATTGGAATGTGCTGCCCGGGGAGGTGTTGGAGTCCCTGTCCCGGGAGGTGTTCAAGAGGGGATTGGATGTGGCACTTGAAGCCATGGTTTAGTTAGTCATGAGGTCTTGGGTGACAGGCTGGACTTGATGATCTCTGAGGTCTTTTCCAACCTTCTTGATTCTATGATCCTATGGAAAGGGCTACTGCAAAAGCAGCAGCAGCAGCAGCCCACTGGGACCACAGCTGTGGGAAGGAAAGCTCCACGTGCGTGTTTCCAGTTACCAGCCTGAAGTCCTATTTCGAATGTGTAATTGAGATTTGCCCCCAGACTGCTTTAAATTACTCATTTCTCACTTGTGCAGGATATTGCACAAGGAATTCCTTGGTTAGCAACTAACCCTAAATTGTAGCCTTCCCAGCATAATTAAACCCCACCACATGCAGCTCTTTCAACACGATCACTCGCGCCTTCCTCTTAGCTTTCAAATATAAAGCTACCCATAAATAAAATCATCTTAACATTTTTATGGCACTGCTTCCTCCAGAAATCCTGACACTTGGCTTGTGTTGGTTTCAAGTGTATCAGTGATTTCCCCAAGCCTGGCAAGTGCCAGGCCTGAAACAGCTCTGGGCGTGTGGGATTGTCTTGAGTTGTCCTCATCTATTGCAGAGCTGATTTGAGTTTCCCAATCTAGGGAAAGCTAGTGCAGGAATCATAGAATCATGGGATGGCTTGGCTTGGAAAGGACCTCCAAAGGTCATCCAGTCCACCCCCCCCTGCAGTGAGCAGGGACATCCTCCATTAGATCAGGTTGCCCAGAGCCCTGACCTTGACTATCTCCAGGGATGGGGCCACAGCTACCTCGCTGGGCAACCTGTTGCAGTGTTCCACCGACCTCATGGTGCAGGGCTTGTTCCTCACATCCAATCTAAATCTGCTCTTTTTTAATAGTAGTCATGAGGTCTTGGCTGACAGGTTGGACTTGATGGTCTTTGAGGTCTCTTCCAACCTTACTGCTTCTGTGATTCTATGATTCTAATTTCAAACCACTGCCCCTTGTCCTGTCGCTGCAGGCCTTTGCAAACAGTCCCTCTCCAGCCTTCCTGTAGCCCCCTTTCAGGCACTGGAAGAATCCTTCCTCTAGTTTTTCACCCTTTCCTAGCTTATTATGTTTGGACTTTTCCTAAGTGATACTGCTCCATGATCTCAAAGTCAGGTAGTCTCTACTCAGTCCTGTGGCAGACAAGTGCTGCCTTTGGTGGCTCAGTCAAGAGGAGTAGTTTCTGTCACAGTGTCATGGCCTGGCAGGGCTGGCTGCCTGTTAAGGTGAGCTGATAATCTCTGGGCTGCCCTGAAACCTCTCTGGTGGGTGTTAGGCACACAGCTCCAGCTGTTCTACTTGATTGTGCTCCAAAATCCTCTGCTTCAGAGCAAACCAAGCACTCGGCCATTAGTGAATTGCAAGGGCACCAAGCACTCCTCCTGGGCTTGCTCTATGCCATGGCAGCTTTCATGTGCCAGCAATCAGAAACAGGAACCAGGAGGGCAAAGGGGTTTTTTTTCCCTCCTCAGACTTCAGTTGACAAATGAACCCAACTGCATTTTCTTGCTTTAACTTAAATTTTGAAGGCTTTTTGTTAGACTTTAACAGCAGCTTGTCAGGAAGCAGGCAGACCCTTCAGACTTAGGTCTGTAGAAACTGTTTTTCTTCCCCCCTCCCCCCATTTTTTTTTCTTTTAACCTCCCCCCTCTCAAATCATTGGATAGAAGTCAGAGCTGCAGGTATTCAGAGCCAGTAATTGCAAATTCACCAGACAGGTCCCCAGCTAGTAACCAGTAGTAGTGTCTTGAGTGCTGAAAGCTCCACATGCCAGCCCTCAGCCCCACTAATCATCTCCTTTTGATTTGGTTACCACAGATTGGAAATTGCAAGGAGCTGCTAGGTGCAGAATTTATAACCCAGTCCTGGGACTGTTTTCTTTGAGCTCTGCTCTGTCAGCTGCTCCCAAAGAATTTACTGTAGCCTCCCAACCAGGGATCTTGGAAAAGTATTAAGGAGCTCCTTGCATGTGTATATAACATGAGGGTTGTTTTGTACTTGCTGAGGTTCTTCCAGGAAGGGGAGATGTGGTCCCTTCAGGCCACAGGATGAATGCTTCAGAGGGTTGAAAGGCCCTGAATTGGTGTTTTTGTTGCTCAAGGTAGCTTTTGGCAGCTTGTGAGTTTTACAGTTCTTCCCTCTGCCCTGGGCAAAGAGTAGGTACCCAAAACTAAACCTGCTGAAATGCTTCACTTGGTGAAGTGAAAAAGATGATGGGGGGAAGAGAGAGAGATGTAGTAAGTGTCAGTAATGAAGAGAAACATTTATACAATACAATACACCAGGTTGAAGGAGACCTTCAAGATCATCGTGTCCAACCCATCAACCAATCCAACCCACCTAAACAACTAACCCATGGCACCAAGCACCCCAGCAAGCCTCCTCCTGAACACCTCCAATGATGGTGACTCCACCACCTCCCTGGGCAGCACATCCCAATGGGCAATCACTCTCTCTGGATAGAACTTCCTCCTAACATCCAGCCTAAACCTCCCCTGGCACAGCCTGAGACTGTGTCCTCTTGTTCTGGTGCTGCCTGCCTGGGAGAAGAGACCAACTTCTGCCTGTCTACAACCTCCCTTCAAGTAGTTGTAGAGAGCAATAAGGTCACCCCTGAGTCTCCTCTTCTCCAGGCTAAGCAACCCCAGCTCCCTCAGCCTTTCTTCATAGGGCTTGTGTTCCAAACCCCTCACCAACTTCGTTGCCCTTCTCTGGACACCTTCCAGCATCTCAACCTCCTTCCTGAACTGAGTGGCCCAGAACTGGACACAGGACTCAAGGTGCTGCCTAACCAGTGCAGTGTACAGGGGCAGAATGACCTCCCTGCTCCTGCTGGCCACACTGTTCCTGATGCAGGCCTGGATGCCCTTAGCCCTCTTGGCCACCTGGGCACACTGCAGGCTCATGTTCAGCTTACCATCGACCAGTACCCCCAGGTCTGCTCTCCAGCCACTCTGCCCCCCGCCTGTAGCACTGTCTGGGGTTGCTGTGGCCAGTGTGCAGAACCTGGCACTTGGATGTGTTCAATCTCCTGCCCTTGGACTCTGCCCATCTGTCCAGCCAGGTAGGGGAAAAGTTTGGGGAGAAGTCTTTGAAGTCCAGAGAGCTACCAGGCCGCAGGAGAGCTCTGAGTGCACAGCTGCTGAGGAGACAGACTGGAAGGCAGTTCAAAGGCTGTGTAAATAACTCAGGATGCTGTCCTCTGGTACCAAATGTCGTCGTTCTCCGTTTTCCCTTCCAGCATTCCATGAAGTCTCTGTGTACCCCCAGAAGGAGCTTCCCTTTTTCATCCACTTCACAGCAGGCCTCTGCTCCTTCTCGGCGATGCTCGCCCTCCTCACGCACCAGTTCCCGGAGCTGATGGTGGTGTTTGCTAAAGCTGTGAGTCTTGTCTCTCTCCTGGGGCTTGCTGAAGTGACCTCTGGGGGTCTTTGGGAGGTTTGGAGGCTCATTATTAGATGGAGAATGTGTTCACTCAGTCATTTGAGTACCTGTTCAAGGTCTGGCTGGTGTCAGTAAGGCTTTGAGCTCCAGACACCTGTCTGATCTGGGTGGCTTTAAAGGCATCTGCCTGTGTCTGCTGTTGAGCCCTTTGTTCTGTGGGTACCTGCTGTGCCCCTCTCTCTTTTCCTCTTCTCTCTGCCCTGCTCCTTTTGGGGTTTCTTTTCCTTGTTTATCTGTTAACATGCCTGCTGGCTGGAACCTGATCATCTTCTCTTGGTTTCTGGAAGCTGTGCTGTCTCACTTCTGCGCAGGCAGCCTCTCACCTGGCTTTGCCTGAGCTGTGGATGTCATGCTGCAGAGCAATTGGCAAATGAAGAGCTCTGAACTCTCTGTGAATCACTTATTCCTCTGAACTCTCTGTGAATCACTTATTCCAGCTTTGTTGGTCAAAGTGGGGGGTGGGGAGGAAGGGGAAGGCTTGTGCTGGTTTAATGCAGCAGGTAATGGAGACCTGGGAGGTAAAGGCTTTTCTTTCCCCTTGAGGATACTTTGTCCTGCAATCACTGGCTTTGCTGGAGAGTCTAGTCTGCAGTCCCAAGAGCACTGGCTTTGCTGGAGAGTCTAGTCTGCAGTGTCCCAAGTCCTGCAGGTTACAGTGGGGCCTCATTTCCACCAGTTCTGTTGATCTAGCTGTTGGAAAACTTTGCTGGCCATGCCAGTGACACATTTCAGTGCTGCTCATAACTGGCTGGGTTCACAGTAACTAGGCTCTAACTATCTGCTTGATTAATTCTGTAAGGGCTGCATTAGCAAAGTTGTCTGATTTCCAAAGAGATACAAGGTCAAATGTTATGCTAACAAAGAATTGCTTGGTGAACTTCTCTCTGCTGGGTTTCTTGAACCAAGGGGGACAGAAAAGAAAGGCTTTGTGTGAGTGAGTTGGCTTTGCACAATGGCATTCTGAACAGCAAGGCCAAGGGTGGGAAGGGACAAAAACATCCCAGGGTTTGTTTCCCTCATCTTCTGTGGATAGAGTCTGAGAGCTGAAAAGATGATCAGCAACATCTCAGAAGATGTCACCACATCATTCAATTTAAGAAGGACATTGAGGCACTTGAAGGTGTCCAGAGAAGGGCAATGAGGCTGGGGAGGGGTCTGGAGCCCTGTGAGGAGAGGCTGAGGGAGCTGGGGTTGCTTAGCCTGGAGAAGAGGAGGCTCAGGGGAGACCTTCTTGCTTTCTGCAACTCCCTGAAGGGAGATTGTAGCCAGGAGGGGGTTGGTCTCTTCTCCCAGGCAAGCAGCACCAGAACAAGAGGACACAGTCTCAAGCTGTGCCAGGGGAGGTTTAGGCTGGAGGTGAGGAGAAAGTTCTTCCCAGAAAGAGAAGAGAGGCCTTTGGAATGTGCTGCCCAGGGAGGTGTTGGAGTCCCCATCTCTGGAGGTGTTCAAGAGGGGGATTGGACGTGGCACTTGGAGCCATGGGTTAGTTCTCAGGAGGTGTTAGGTAGTAGGTAGTAGGCTGGACTTGATGATCTCTGAGTTTTTTTCCAACCTGGCTGATTCTGTGATTCCCTCAACCAAGTCACAGTGGTGGCAGCACAGACAAAGGAGTTCTTGGCACTCATTCTGCTGGTTTAGGACTGGCCAAAGTAGAAACTGTGTTTTGGGGTAGACAAGAAGTGAATTCTTGTGTTCATCCCTGAGATGGCAATGCCACCTGCTGCTGCTGTAGCTAGGATTGGTTAGCTCCCAGTCATATTCTCATGTTCTTCCTGATGTCAATAATTAGATTATTGGACTCTTGATCCCATTCCTGATGTTTTCAGATGCATTCAGAAAACTTGTTAGAAGCAAAGTGAATCAACAGCAAACTGACACTGCCCATTTACTTCATAGAGTCATAGAATGGGTTGGGTTGGAAGGGACCTTAAAGCTCATCCAGTTCCAAGCCCCCTGCCATGGGCAGGGACAACTCCCACCAGCCCAGCTTGCTCAAGGCCTCATCCAACCTGGCCTTGAACATCTCCAAGGAGGAGGCATCCACAGCCTCCCTGGGCACCCTGTTCCAGTGTCTCACCACCCTCACTCCAAAGAATTTCTTCTTACTCCCCAGTTTCAATCTCCCCTTTTCCAGCCCAAAGCCGTTGCCCCTTGTCCTGTCACTCCCAGCCCTTATCAAAAGTCCCTCCCCAGCTCTCCTGGGGGGGGACTGGAAGGCTGCTCTGAGGTCTCTCTGGAGCCTTCACTTCTCCAGGCTGAACAGAATCACAGGATCACCAAGCTTGGAAGCGACCTCAAAGATCATCGAGTCCAACCTGTCAGCACAGACCTCATGACTAAACCATGGCACCCAGTGCCATGTCCAAGCTCAACATCTGCTCCCAGCTTGGTGTCATCTGCAAATTTGCTGGTGACTGACTCAATCCCCTCATCCCACATCATCAGTGAAGATATTAAAGAGGATGGGGCCCAGCACTGATCCTTGGGGCACACCACTGGTGCCTGGCTGCCAGCTGGCTGTGGCACCATTCACCACCACTCTGGGCTCAGCCTCCAGCCAGTTCCCAACCCAGCTCAGAGTGCTGCTGTCCAAGCCAGGAGCTGACAGCTTGGCCAGCAGTTTGCTGTGGGGGATGGTGTCAAAGGCCTTGCTGAAGTCCAGGCAGACCACATCCACAGCCTGCCCCACATCCACCAGGCAGTCACCTGATCATAGCCCCAACTCTCTCAGCCTGTCCCCATGGGGGAGGTTCTCCAGCCCTCTGATCATCTTCATGACCTCCTCTGGACCTGCTCCAGCAGTTCCATGTCCAAGTTTTGCTGGGGGCACCAGAGCTGGACACAGTGCTGCAGGTGGGGTCTCACTGGAGCAGAGCAGAGGAGCAGAATCCCTCATCCTGCTGCTCTCACTGCTTTGGATGGACAGCCCAGGGCACAGCTGCTGCAGTATTTTAACAGAGGGTGCTGCTACCACTTTTTAAGGCATCTCTCTGGTATCTGGAGGTGTGTGGCAGTAGCATCTAATTGGGTTTTCCAAGTGAAAGCAGAAATTGGCCTTCTCTTTATCGACAGCCCCCTCTGCCCCCAAGACTCCTCAGTCGGTACCTGCAGGCAGCTCCACTGCGTTCAGCTTTCCTTGTGCATTTTGTTACTTCAAGTGTTATTTCCTTCTGCTTTGAAACATCCTAAATGTAGCAATTTGAGAGAATCAAATCCCAAATGTTAGAGCACTTGGGAGTGCTTTGGCCTCAGTAGAAAAAATGCTCCCAAAAATATTCATTCCTCCACCCCCCCCGCCCCAGAGCTGTTGAACTTCCAACACATTCAGAGCACGCTTTGAGGAACGACCACTGCAAAGTGTTGTGCCCTTGGACGTTTTTTCACTGCAAATCCCCAATCAGCTGCCATTTGCCCCCTTGAAATCATATCTCAGTCTCTCCTGAAGCAAACTGTTGTGCCCAGCAGTTCCATCTCCAGCAGACTGCAACCTCTGAAGGGCTTGAAGACGTCGAATACCTTTCTGTTGGCTCAGGAAGCCTGAGTTTACATATTTTCATTTGTTAGTGCTTGAGTTTGTTTCCTCCATAATAAATCACAAGAGTAAACCTTGGCACATGGCTAAAAATATTCCCAGTGGCCAAAAATCACAATGAAGCCATTTGCTGGTTCCAATGTATACAGCTTGTTACACCACCTAGCAAGGGCTCCTGGCACGGCCGCCTGCCGCCGCAGGGATTTCGGTGTCGTGCACAGGTGGAAGGGGCTGCAGGGGTTAGGGGATGCTGCTGGCAGAGGGGCTCAGCATGTATAGATCCCATCACAGTCAGCTCTGGCTGCTGGGTCTTGTGCAGCTTGGGTTGGTTGTGCCTTTTGTTGAAGGGAAGGTGCTCTGTGTGAGCAGCTTGGGTGGTTGTGCCTTTTGTTGAAGGGAAGGTGCTCTGTGTGAGCAGCTTGGGTTGGTTGTGCCTTTTGTTGAAGGGAAGGTGCTCTGTGTGAGCAGCTTGGGTTGGTTGTGCCTTTTGTTGAAGGGAAGGTGCTCTGTGTGAGCAGCTTGGGTTGGTTGTGCCTTTTGTTGAAGGGAAGGTGCTCTGTGTGAGCAGCCTGGGCTGGTTGTGCCTTTTGTTGAAGGGAAGGTGCTCTGTGTGAGCAGCTTGGGTTGGTTGTGCCTTTTGTTGAAGGGAAGGTGCTCTGTGTGAGCAGCCTGGGCTGGTTGTGCCTTTTGTTGAAGGGAAGGTGCTCTGTGTGAGCAGCTTGGGTTGGTTGTGCCTTTGTGAAGGGAAGGTGCTCTGTGTGAGCAGCCTGGGCTGGTTGTGCCTTTTGTTGAAGGGAAGGTGCTCTGTGTGAGCAGCCTGGGTTGGTAATGCCCTGTGAAGGGAAGGTGCTCTGTGTGAGCAGCTTGGGTGGTAATGCCCTGTGAAGGGAAGGTGCTCTGTGTGAGCAGCTTGGGTTGGTTGTGCCTTTTGTTGAAGGGAAGGTGCTCTGTGTGAGCAGCCTGGGTTGGTAATGCCCTGTGAAGGGAAGGTGCTCTGTGTGAGCAGCTTGGGTTGGTTGTGCCTTTTGTTGAAGGGAAGGTGCTCTGTGTGAGCAGCTTGGGTTGGTTGTGCCTTTTGTTGAAGGGAAGGTGCTCTGTGTGAGCAGCTTGGGTTGGTTGTGCTTTTGTTGAAGGGAAGGTGCTCTGTGTGAGCAGCTTGGGTTGGTTGTGCCTTTTGTTGAAGGGAAGGTGCTCTGTGTGAGCAGCCTGGGTTGGTAATGCCCTGTGAAGGGAAGGTGCTCTGTGTGAGCAGCTTGGGTGGTTGTGCCTTTTGTTGAAGGGAAGGTGCTCTGTGTGAGCAGCTTGGGTTGGTTGTGCCTTTTGTTGAAGGGAAGGTGCTCTGTGTGAGCAGCCTGGGCTGGTTGTGCCTTTTGTTGAAGGGAAGGTGCTCTGTGTGAGCAGCCTGGGTTGGTTGTGCCTTTTGTTGAAGGGAAGGTGCTCTGTGTGAGCAGCTTGGGTTGGTTGTGCCTTTTGTTGAAGGGAAGGTGCTCTGTGTGAGCAGCCTGGGCTGGTAATGCCCTGTGAAGGGAGAGTGCTTTGTGTGAGCAGCTTCTTGATACTGCCCTATGAAGGGAAAGTGCTCTGTGTGAGCAGCTTGGGCTGGTAATGCCCTTTGTTAAAGGGAAGGTGCTCTGTGTGAGCAGCTTGGGTTGGCAATGTCCTATCACAGAATCAGCCAGGTTGGAAGAGACCTCCAAGATCATTAAATCCAGCTGATTACCCAACCCTAACTAATCAACTAGACCATGGCACTACGTGCCTCATTCAGTCTTTTCTTAAATGTTGAAGGGAAGGTGCTTTGTGTGAGCAGCTTCTTGATAATGTCCCATGAAGGGAAAGTGCTTTGTGTGAGCAGCTTGGGCTGGTAATGCCCTGAGTTGAAGGGAAGGTGCTCTATGGGAGGCCAGGTAGACCCTAGAGCTGCATTTCAATATCTGAAGGGGACCTTCAGGAAGGCTGAGGAGGGACTGTGTAGAAGGGGCTGTGGTGACAGGACAAGGGGCAGTACTTTGAAACCTGAAGCAGGGGGAGATTTAGGTTGGACATCAGGAGGAAGTTCTGCACAATGAGAGTGGTGGAACACTGGAACAGGTTGCCCAGGGATGTGGGTGAGGCCTTGTCCCTGGAGACATTCAAGATCAGACTTGATGTGGTCCTGAGTAACCTGATCTAGTTGGAGGTGTCCCTGCTGGCTGCAGGGGGATTGGACAAGATGACCTTTGAGGGTCCCTTCCAACCTGATGCGATCTGTGATCTGCAGTGCAGGTGCTCTCAGTGGCTAAGAGCTCAGCCTTGCTATGTTTCAGCTGGGTTTCTGATCTCATGGAGAGCCACTGTTCATCAGCCCAGCCCTGCTTCTGAGGCAGCTGCTGTCCAGAATGGTCCCAGTGACAGAAGGGATGACAAAAATCCTTCCAGTTCACTGGGCAGGCTGAAAAATGCTGTTACAATAGCCAGCTTCTGGTGCCACTGCAGACAGGAGGCTCTGATGATTTTCCATGCAGTATGAGTTTTCAGTTCCACAGGTGAAGGGCTGGGTAGCCCTTTATCATCTGGCAAAAGTGATGGGGCACAATTCCTTCTGTAATATCCTCCAGTGACCCCCAGAAACCTCTGGAGAGGAGAGCTGCAGAGCGACAGCAGCGCTGCAAACTGCCTCGCAAGTTCCTGGTCACAACCGAGGCGCTGAACCTCCCCAGCAAATCAATCCTGCTCTGACCTTCTGCTCCTGGGATGGAGCAGGCTGAGTTCCTCTTAAAGGGGCTGAACAAATCCTGGGGTGGTGTGGCTGCTGAATCCTCCCTGCTCAGGGAACTGGCCACGATCCTGCCCCTCCCTGTTCCCAGGCCTTTTGATATGGATCGCTTCATGTCTTGACAGCGAAGAAGAAGAAGTCATGGGACTCGAAGGGAAAATTGGCCATTTTGGGTTTTAATGATTGCAAGATCAGGAGCAAACATTTCTTCTCTCTCTCTGTGGCTGTTCCCAGCTCCCTGTCAGAGGATTCCAGGGCATTCTGTTGATAGCAGCCATCCAGAGACAGAAAATAGGACTAAACAGAGCCCTGTCTGGAGAGTTCCTGCTTTCTGTGACACTCTGCTCTGCTTGCTGAGCAAATCCCCCTACCACTTTCCCCCCAAAGCTCATTAAGTGAGACTGGAGAATTAACTTTTTTAGCCAGCTGCTGAACTTTTCATATTTATAAACACTTGAGTCCTTTGCTTATCTAAGAGAAAAATGTGTATAGTTTGGAGATGTGCACTTCCCTGCCAATGTGCAATGAGTGGTTCTACACTTCATTGGGGGGGGGGGGGGGGGTGAAAGAAGCAAGCCTGAAGTTTCCTGTCACAGCTGAGTGTGGATGCCAAGGGCAAAGGTTTCTTGCCTTGCTAATCTACATCTTAACTCATGCACTTAATGGGAAGGTGCCACACGCAAAGAGGCAGGGAAGAAGCTGGCTGCAGAGAAAAGCTTCCCACCCTGCTGCCAATGTTATGTTTTAAAAGCCTTTTTAATGTAATATTTGAGGTTATGATAGAAGCCAGGAGGGCCAAAGTAAAACCCTCAAAGTAAATGAGTCCTGTCATTGCTGCCCTCCTGCAAAGGGAGGTCTGCGTGAGGATAACCTGAGTCCCGGCCGAGCCCTCGGGGCTGGGGGTGGGATGGGGCTGAGGAGGAGCAGCAGGAATCTGTGAGGCTGGAAAAGCAGAGGTTTTAAAGTAAGAAAAGTCCCTGAATCACTCTTAAAAGAATGAAATTAGACCTGCAGTTTGTCAGTTTTAATGGTGCATAATGAAAGTAGGTGGCCTCAAGGCCTTGAGCAACCTGCTCTGGTAGAAGGTGTCCCTGCCCCTGGTCGGAGGGTTGGAACTGGGTCACTTTCGAGGTCCCTTCCAACCCTAACCAGTCTGTGGTTCTAAGGTGCTGACAAGTTTGCACCTTCTGGTTTAGCCTAAACTTTATTTCTGGAGCTGTTTAGATGGCATCTTAGAGTATGGATCCTGCCTGGAGAGAGGTTCCACCTCAACACAAGGGGCAACTTCTTCACTGCAAGGGTCACAGACCACCTGAGCAGGCTGCCCAGAGAGGTTGTGGAGTCTCCTTCTCTGGAGACTTTCAAGGCCTGCCTGGATGTACTCCTCTGTGACCTGAGCTGAGTAGAGTCCAACCCCCCTGCCAGAGCAGGACCAAATGATCTCTTTGGGTCCCTTCCAACCCCTGTGAGCCTGTGACCCTGGAAGCCTGGGCTGGGCGAGTAGGCTGCACCATGAGCTCCATGGGGTCAGTTTTCACGGGTTTGAGTCTATGACTTAAAAAAATCCATAGCTGAGTGTCTAAGAAATGCATCACTCTCCTCCCCAGTCTGTTCCACAGTGCCTGGAGCAGCTGGGAGAGCTGTGGTGGAGGGAAAGCACCATCCTGACCCTTCTGCTTCTGCCTAGGTGCTGCGGGTGCTGTGGCCTGTGAGTGCTCCCAGCGTGCTGGCCTCCAGCTGAGCGACTGCCCCAGGGGTGAGTGAACAAGGCTGGAGCTGGGGCTTCCAGAGGGCTTCTGTGTGTCTTGGCTAATAGTTAATGCTTGCTGCAAGCCCATTTCATGGCATCAGCACTGAGGGGATCATAGCTCTCTTGCCTTGAGGGTGTTGTGTTCATACCTTTAGTCAGTCAAAGGATGTTGGGTTTGAAACTGAGCTAATTTGTTGTTTTGTTTTGATTTTCTTTGTTCCAGTGCCTTGGGACTCTTCTTTCAACCTTCAGCTTCATTATGGAAAACATCAAGGTCCTTTTGCTGTCCAGTCTCTGGCTCCAGCTGACTCCAAGGTGACTGGAGTCTGTTTTGTTGAGCTGGTTAGTTGACCCCCAGCTGTGTGGGGGGCAAGGAAGACAGCTCTGCTCTTCAAACTGGTATCTTTGGCAGGCTTCCATGTTGGTACTGGTGCTCAGTGTGTGGATTTCTTCTTTGGCCTCAGTCTGTAATCATCTAAGGAAATAGATTTGTTGAGCAATACCTTCTTGCTCTCTTTAATCACTTGTACAACTGGAAGCTGATCTTTCCTCTGTATGAAAGGAGAGGCCACAAGCAGAGCAGATGTTTGGAGCATTGACACTTCCTCCTCAGCTGCAGATGCACAGCTAGTTGGCTCAGATGGGATTTCATAAGCCTTGTCCAAAATATTTGTTAACAGCAAAGTATGGTTGTGCTTTCTTTATTAAAAGGCTGCTTCTTAACACGTGGAATTTGCTGATTCCTTCAGTGCCTGGGTACAGATTGGGGTGTGCAAACAGATCTGCTGCTTCTCTGTCCTCCAGGCTTGTGTGAGGGGAGGAAATGGTGGCATGAACTCACAGAACCGTCAGGGTTGGAAGGGACCTCAAGGCTCAGCCAGTTCCAACCCCCCTGCCATGGGCAGGGACACCTCACACCGCAGCAGGTTGCTCACAGCCACCTCCAGCCTGGCCTTCAAAACCTCCAGGGATGAGGCTTCCACCACCTCCCTGGGCAGCATGTGCCAGGCTCTCACCATCCTCATGGGGAACAACTTCTTCCTAATGTCTAATCTAAATCTCCCCTCCTCTGGCCTGGATCCATTCCCCCCAGTCCTATCACTGTGCTCTGGTTCCTGCTCTTTAGGTTCCATTGTGCATCCTCTGCCTTTCAAATGCCTCACCTTGGGAGCAGGGTGGGTTCTGAAACTGCCAGAAGTGGTTGTGACACCTGCATGGGAGTCTGTTGGGCAGGCCTGGCCCTTCCAAGCATTAGTCCAGAGTCCTGCCCTTGTTGCTGTCAGGGCTTGAAGAGAGCTGAGCTGTGGAGCACTTCAAAGGTATCACTTTCTGTACAGCCCAGCCACGGGGGTTTGTTTACTGCAGAGGTGAGAAGATAGCTGTGGCAGCCAAGTGCTCTGAGGTCACTGGTGTGTGACTGCCATTCCCACTCCCCCCTGCTAGAGAAAATGATGTCAGCTCTCGGGTTCAGCTCTGCTGCTCAGTGTGGAGGAGGCAGAGCCAAGGCTTTCTAAGGTGGAAGTGATGAAGGCAGCACAAGCTGGTGGAGAAATGCTGGCAGTGAGCACCTGGGAAGGTGTGCTTCACCTACATTTTACAGCTAAACACACACACACATGTGCTCACCTGGGAGATTCCCCATGGCTGACCTGCACTGCTGTTTGGGAAGGGCTGATGCAAGCTGGGACACTGACTTCCAAAGCTGTTGGAAATGACTCTAGCTCCTGACTCCTGGATGGAAGCAGCCTGCTGTAGCCTACCTCAGAAATCCATCAGTCCCAGGTCATTTGAGGTGACCTCTGGTTGATCCTCACCCAGGAGGCTCAGAAGGATGCTTTGTGTTTTCAAACCCTCCTTTGCCTTGTAAACAAAGTGCTGTGGAGCCACCTGTGCATCTCCTGTGGGTGTAGCTGTGTTTGGAAGCCTGGCTGGAGGAAACATGTGTCGAGGCAGCAGTGCCATTGCTGCTCTCCACTGCCTGGAGTGCTGCCTGGGCTTGCATCCAAGTCAAATACTTTGAGTTCATTGAGAAAGGTACTACCCAAATTGCTCTGAGTTGCTTAACTGCTAGCAGGTAATTTTCTCAGCTTGCTTTGCAGTTGCCTGTGTGTCACTGGGGCTGTTCCTCACTCTGGGCTCATCCTGGTGATTAATTGATGCGTTGCGTTCATGTAATTTCACTTCTTGCTCCGTGGGGGCCCATAAGGTAACCAACCTAATGCTTTTGAGAGTTGAACACTGTCCAGCCTTTGTGTGGGGTTATAAATGAAGGGCTGCCTCCCATGTATCATCCCAAGAGCTGCTTTCTTTCACTGTCCTCCCCTGACACAGCAGGAACAGCGAGGGGCTGGGCTTCTGCTGAAAGCAGGCTGGCAGTGGGTGCTGGAATCACAGAATCACCAAGGTAGAAGAGACCTCAGAAATCATCAAGTCCAACCTGGCACCACAGACCTCCTGACTGGACCATGGCACCAAGTGCCACGTCCAATCCCCTCGTGAGTACCCCCAGGAATGGGGACTCCACCACCTCCCTGAGCAGCACATTCCAGTGGCTAACAACTCTCTCAGTGAAGAGCTTTCTCCTCACCTCGAGCCTAAACCTCCCCTGGTGCAGCTTGAGACTCTTGAGGAGAGGCTGAGGGAGCTGGGGTTGCTTAGCCTGCAGAAGAGGAGGCTCAGCAGAGATCTTACTGCTCTCTACAACTCCCTGAAGGGAGGTTGGAGCCAGGTGGGGATTGGTCTCTACTCCCAGGCAAGCAGCAGCAGAACAAGAGGACACAGTCTCAAGCTGCGCCAGGGGAAGTTTAGATTTGAGGTGAGGAGAAAGTTCTTCCCAGAGAGAGTTACTGACCATTGGGATGTGCTGCCCAGGGAGGTGGTGGAGTCCCCATCCCTGGAGGTGTTCAAGAGGGGATTGGATGTTGCCCTTGGTGCCATGGTTTAGCTGTCAGGAGGTGCTGGGTGATGGGTTGGACTTGATGATCTCTGAGGTCTCTTCCAACCTTATTGATTCTATGATCTCCTCCAGCTCTGGCCAGGCTGCTTCATTCCCTGCTCCTCATCCTGGAATTGTTGTGAGGGTGCCAAGGCTCGTAGATCCCTGACTCTGAGCAAGGCAGGGTGTAAAGGTCAGAGTCAAGCCCATTAATAACAAGGTGCAAAGGGCTGCTTTCTGTGTAATGTGAAGCTTTTCACTTATTTCATTTTTGCACTTTGGGGCTCTGTTTGCTTATGGAGCTCTTGGTGTCTGGTACCTATTTAGGCTGCGAGCAGGCAATTGGGTTCCTTCAGGCCTTCAGAGGAATGCAGAAAATTGTTCTCTGGTGTTGTAATTCTGCTGGGATAACTGGAGCTTATTTGTCTCACTGCTTATTAAATGCATACTTGTCTTGAGGTCCTCTTTTCTTTCTTTTCTTTCTTTCTTTTTTTTTTTCCTGAGAAACGTTGGGTGAATCCCAAGGACCACGGGTGAGAGGAAGATTCCAGGGGGAGGGGGGAGAGGGAAGTGCCTGCACCTCTCTGCATCCTCCTCCTCCGGTGCCAGCAGGCTGAAGAGGTTAAACAGGAGAGCAAACTCCCCTGGAGAGGAGGAGACATACGTGGGGCTCATACAGACATAAATTAGCTTTGCCCTTCCCCCTGCCCAGAGCTGACAGGCTGAGGGGAGATGCACCTCCCAGGCTCCTAATCTATGGGGTGTGTGGCTGGGGCCACGTGAGGCTGCGCTGCGGCTTCAGAGTGGGACCAGCTGTGGAGGTTAGGAGCAGATGTGCACTGGTGCTGTGTTCTTAGCAGAGGGCAGCATTGGCAGCAGGGGCAGACAGCAGATGGGGGTCAGACTCTGCCAGCCTCTCGGTAGTACCCGGCTCGCTCCGTCTTGCTGTTCAGGACAGGCAGAGCCCCCTCCTCCTGCTGCACAGGTGACATGTGAGCTCTTCTGATCTTCATCCTCTGGGTCCAAACCTTGAAACAGCAGGTCACACTGAGAGCAGCCAGCAAGGTGGGCTTCTGTGAGTTGTCTTTGGTCTGAATTCACCCAGCTTTTAGTACAGGTGGACAGATAGGAAGGGTGGCTTCAGTTTCCAGCTCCCTCTCCTGGCTCCCTCCGCCCTTTCTGGAGCCTCCGAATTGGGGTGTGCTCTGTGTGCCCCAGCCCTCAGTGCTGTGGGGAGCAGGCTGGGATCAGGGATGGTGCTCATAAGCTTGGAATTCTCCTCGTTTCCAGCTTCCATTGTTGTGCTGTGATTTTTGGTAGGCCCTGAGGCTGGTCCCCAGGGAAGGCCAGACAGCACCCACCCCTATTGCATCAGCACGGGGGCAGCCTCCACGCCGAGCCTGCTCCTCCACTGGGGATCTTCTTGCTTTGGTTACTCCTGGCCAATGACATTTTCCCTTTCTCTGGATGCAGGGATTGTGCAATCACACCTTGGCCTCCTCAGCCCAGACCCTTCTCTTGAGAACCTCTTGATTTCTGTTCTAGTTTGGCTGGAGGCTATCATCAGTTGCAAACCGGAGTGACACACGATGTGACTATTGCATTCCCCTGCATTGACTCATCTGCTGGGATTCCAGAGCAGGAACCCCCTGCTGCTGGCTGGAGCAGCCCTCCCTGACTGCTGCAGCAGTGTGGGGTGTGGAAGCTCCTGCACAGACCCTGACAGATGATGCAAATGTTGTCCAAATGCCCCACTCCATCTGTCGTCCCTCAGAGCAATGACCCCACCGGGCACCTTGGCATGGGCACAGGTACCTCAGCAAAGCCCTCTGCCACGTGTGGATGGGATGGGGAATAGGGCCCCCAGGAGCAATGAGGGGGGCTTTAGGAAGGGGTGGAGCTGAGCAGGGGACACATTCTCCATGCCTGGAGCTCCAGAACGTAACAGATCTACCCCAGCATCCACCCAGATGGATGCTGCTCTTACCTGGGCTCAGCCACACACGTGGATCAGGAGAGAAAATGGCCTGGATTGGTATGGATCCTGTGCTTCCAGTGCTGCCTCCCTCCTCCTCTGTCCTGTCCAGCTTCTTCAGAGAAGGTAATTTATTCAGAAGCTCATTAAGCAATTAATTCTGCTCCTTGTCCTTGAGTTCAGACATGCTTTGGACAGGAGGGTAATTAGAAGATGATCTTGCACAAAAGGCTCCCTGCAGGTTTCAGGCAGATGCTTGAAGAGGGGCTGGGAGAGGAGCTGGGAGGCTGCAGCCTTCAGAAACGTCCTGAGATGGGAAACATCTGCTGGCTGAGGGTGAGTGTGCTGGAGGGGAGCTTGGTAGGGCTCGGTGGGGAGGCACAGACCAGTCTGGGGTTCCTTCAGCCCACACTGGGACATCATCTTGCACAAGGACTGGGAGCTAGCTCCAGCTCCCTGGTGTGTTTCTGATCCCAGGCATTGTGCTTTGCTGATTGCTTGTTAATAAACAAGAAGAAGTGAGTGTAGCCCCGCAGAGGAACCGCTCTCCTTTTCTCTTGGGCTGTCTCCACCACTGCTTCTCTGGCTGCTTCTGCAATTCTGTGATACTGTCATCCTGGTGCCTGTGACTCCTCTGCTGTGCTGGCTGCACTGGGACAGGGGGAGGCAGCTGGGCAGAGCATCCTGCTGTGCACCCTGCCAGGCTCTGGGTGGTTTGGTTACTCTACAGTGTGCTGAAGGTCTCCAGTTCTAGTATCTGGATGCTGACACGGGGAGAGGGGCAGGCAGCACACCCAAGACAACCTGTCCTTGGGAGCTTTCTCCTTTGCCTGGAGATGTTGAACATCTGCATGCAAAGGGAAGCTGTGTTGTGGCAGCAGCCACTGATCAAGGTGTCACTCAGCAGGAGGACCTGCAGCTCTGCCAAGGACTGGTTCTGCTGGAAGAGCCCTCCCAGGGGTCCTCTGGAGAGAAGGAACGGTTTATTGATGGCTGACCGCCGGGCCCCAGGCACTGGGTCCCTCCCAGCCCACCGAGCGTGTCCGGCTCTGGGAGGGAGCTGGGGATTGACTGCTGAGGGGCAGCGTTTTCCCAGTCCGTAGTTAATTGATGGTGGGTGGAGCAGTAATGAAGATAAACGAGGGAGCGGAGCAGCCCTGTGCCGGCGGCCGCGGAGCTGCGGGAGGACCGGGATGCCTTTGGCTTGGGCTCCAGCTCACCTGCCAGCATTCCTGCTGGCAAAGCTTCGGAGAAGTGCCTCTCCTTGAGGTTCAGAGGGCTTTGAAGGGCCTGGGCTGGGACTCAAGAGCCTCCCAGGTAAACAGCAGCTCGAGTGTGAGTCCTGCAAGGGCAGTGTGGGGGGAAGGTGCTGCTCGGCCCCCTTGTGCTCTCAGCGCTGGATGCTGAAGGTTTAGTGCTGTAAGGAAAGGGTTAAGCAGGAGGAGGTGGGATTCCTCTGGCAGGTTTCAGAGCTCAGTTAAAACATCACCTTTGTGTTTGTCCATGGCTCTGCAGCAGCTCTGCAGAGGGTCCTTCTCCTGCATTAGCAGTCCTGGTGGTCTGGCACGGAGTGAGATGCTCTAATCTGGCCCATGGCAGACTCTTGACATTCTTTGAGCAGTTCCCATCAAAGCACTTCTCAAAGTGGTTTTCTCTCACCACTTAAATGAATATTTCCTAGGGCCATTGGGTGAAATCCCCACTCAGATGCTCTCCATGCAGTAGCCGAGGGGTGGCTTAGGACCAGAATAATCTTCTTTGCCTTAATCCCATCCTGCTACTTTGACCTTCCTTCAGACCTTGCCCATGGAGCTGCTCAGCTCCCTCTGCCCACACATCTGGCTGCTGCTGGGGCACACTTTGAGTACATGGGGAGCTTTCCCAGCACCCCCAGAAGCAGCAGTGGTGTGAGAGCAGAGCCAGGTTGAAGCATGGACAGGGGGAGTACCACTGGGGGCTTTGTTTTCCCTGCTGTTCTTAGCTTCCAACTTCCATGAAGAAAAGCTTTGAGTGTGTGGAGTGTCCTCACCTGCCCACCAGCACAACATGAGGAAAGCTGACAGCATTTTGCCAGGGTCAGGAAGGAAGCAGAGCAGGGCCTGCTTGGGGCAGGGGGCAGCGAGCTCTGCAAGTGGAAAAAGCTTCTGGTAGCCTCAGGCTGTGCTCAGGAGTTGCAGGGATTGTGGGACTTGTTTTACCTGGGACATTGCAGTTTGCAGGTCCAGCTGCCCTGGGCAGTAAGCCTGTGTGTGAGGATTGGCACCTTCTGCCCACACTATAACATACCTGGGCACCAAATGGAGTAGAATGCATGGAATCATGAAGTGCATCTGGTGGGAAGGGACCTTCAAAGGTCATCTTGTCCAACCCCTCTGCAGTGAGCAGGGACAAATCAGCCCTCACTGCTTGCCCATGTTGGGGGAAAAAGAACTGAGGAATTTCCAGTGCTGGGAGGGTTTGATCTTAGTATCTGTGGGCTGCTGGCCCCCTCCTTTCATCACCTTCGTTTCAGCTGATAACTCAGGTGCTTGGTTTGGTTTTATTTTATGGGGAAGGTCTGAAAACCAACCTAGCATCTCCTGCTTGACCCACTGCTATGCCATTGGATGTCCTGGAGTGTGCTGCTGCTTGTGAAGGACTCCCCAGGGCTGTTGGATGCTGGGGCTCTGCTCTGTGGCAGACTCAGCAGGAAGCCCCCCAGCCCGTGGAGCTGTGGGATCTGCAGGTGAGCAGGAAGCAGAAACTCACAGGGCTGATTCCTGCTCTGGGAACGTGCCCAGCTGGGGAGGGGAGGGTGGGAATTCAAAAAGCAAAGAAGGTCATTTTCTGATACAGGTTTATAATGAATTTTGACTTAAAACAGTAAGCAGTATACACAACATACAGGTGAGCTTTACAGAGATGCTCTGGTGTCTGGCTCCAGAACCTACCGGGACCTGCACAGACTCCTTTTGCTTTCTTTAGCCCTCTATGGCCACCAGCATCGGGGGGGTGGCCCTTGTCCTTGTGCAGTCCCTCAGGTTTCAGTCCCAATTTACAGCTCCTCTTGTCGCCTTGGTGGGGAGACAGGGAGAGAAGCCTCCTGCAGAGGCTGCTCTGCTCAGCAGGGTCAGCAGTGAGTGCCAGGTCTGCCGGGGGCGGGGGAGGGAGATCGTGGAGCTGTCTCACGGTCAGTGACACCCATCCTTGGCCTTGCAAAGGAGGAAGGGCAAAGGATGCTTCCTGCAAGGGTGGATTGTTCTCAACGAGTGGCTTTTGCTGGTGAAACTGCAAGGTCAGCCCTCTGGGGAGGTGCAGGTGTCCTCAGCCACTGCCTCCTGACACTCGGTCCCCCCAGCCCGTGTCGACTGCACCGTCCCCTTGCAGAGAGAACCCAGGGCAGCAGCAGGTTCACAGTCGAAGCAAGGATTGCAGACTCCTCCTAGGTGTAGGGGATTGGTTTTGCTGAGCAAGTGGCAGGGACCACCATACCTCCTGGGAAATGTAGTCCTCTTTTTTTGGGTTTTGGGGTTTGTTTGGTTTTTTTTTTTAGTGCTTTGCAGAATTTACTTAAATAAAAAGCCATGCAGTCGAACTACAGCTCCCAGAACATCGCAGCCCTCGGGGTTGGGGGGCGGGGGGGAGGACAAGGGGTTAAAGAAAAAAAGACTGCGAGGCGGAGCTGGCGGCAGCCTCTTCCCCTCCGTGCTCCCTCGGCTCAGGTCTGGTCCAACCACTCGGCCCGTTTGGGTGCTTTACAGGTGTGCACGTCCACAGTGTCCTCGCACTCCTTGCAGCGCACAGCGCAGCACCAGTGGAACTTGCACTCGCACTTGGTGACGCGGGTGACGCGGGTGGTGTCGTACCCCCGCCCGCAGCACATCACCTCGCAGCCGTCCGTCCCCCGCGACAGCTTGCTGCAGACGCGCCCCGCCGTGCCCAGGGAGCCTGCAGGAGGAAGGGAGAGTGGCTCAAGGCGGGGTTCCTTCTTCAAATGCTTCCTCCACTACCTCCCCGCCTGCATCCTCCCGCCCCATAGCTGTTCTCTGATTTTTAAGGCCAGGCTGGATGTGGCTGTGAGCAGCCAGATGTGGTGTGAGGTGTCCCTGCCCATGGCAGGGGGGTTGGAACTGGCTGATCCTTGAGATGCCTTCCAACCCTAACAATTCTGTGATTCTGGCAACCTGCTGTGGGTGACCCTGTTTTGGCAGCAGGGTTGGGCTTGGAAGATGTCCAGAGGTCCCTGCCAACCCCCACCATGCTGGGAGGTTGTGATCTGCCATCAGCAATGGGACATCTCTCCTGTGAAAAGAGACTGAGAGACATGGGGCTGTTTAGACTTGAGAAGAGAAGGCTGAGAGAGAATCTCATCAATGTCCCTAGCTGCACCAGGGGAGGTTCAGGCTGGATGTTAGGAAGAAGTTCTTCCCAGAAAGAGAGACTGGCCCTTGGGATGTGCTGCCCAGGGAGGTGGTGGAGTCACCATCACTGGAGGTGTTTAGGAAGAGACTGGATGAGAGGCACTTGGAGCCATGGTTTAGTTGATTAGATGCTGTTGGGTGACAGGTTGGACTCGATGATCTCAAAGGTCTTTTCCAACCTGGTTAATTCCATCCTGTTCTGTTCTATGAATATCTGAGGGGTGGGTGGCAAGATGAAGGCACCAGTTTCTTTTCAGTGGTGCCCAGTGATAGGACAAGGAGCCATGGGTACAAGCTAGAACACGGGAGGCTCCACCTCAACACAAGGAGACACTTCTGTAGTGTGACGGTGGTGGAGCACTGGAGCAGGCTGCCCAGAGAGGTTGTGGAGGCTCCTTCTCTGGAGACTTTTACAACCTGCCTGGATGTGCTCCTGTGCAGCCTGCTCTAGGTGATCCTGCTTGGGCAGGGAGGTTGGACTCAGTGATCTCTGGAGGTCCCTTCCAACCCCTAACATTCTGTGACCTTGAACATGACTGCCTTGGCAGCAGTGAAACCTCATTACATAGAATAGACCAGAATAGAATAGAATAGACCAGAGTGGAATAGACCAGACCAGGTTGGAAGAGACCTTTGAGATCATCAAGTCCAACCTGTTATCCAACACCATCTGATCAACTAAACCATGGCACCAAGCACCCCATCAAGTCTCTTCCTAAACACCTCCAGTGATGGTGACTCCACCACCTCCCTGGGCAGCACATTCCAATGGCAAATCTCTCCTTCTGGGGAGAACTTCTTCCTAACATCCATCCATTGTGCCACAGTGTGGCCTTCAAGGGCTTGGAAGAGGCTGCAGAGCCTGCGCTTGCTTTAAGGGCACAGGTTGTAGCATGGGCAGTGAGCCTGGCCAGGGATGCAGCATCGGTGATGCCCTGCACAGCCTCTTCCCCACACCCACGGCTGGAGCTAGCACCTGCTGCTGCCCAGAGCTGGAGAGCGAGCTGGGAGCTGCTGGCCTGTTGGGAGGGGAGGAGGAGCTGGGCAGTGAGCAGAGCTTTGTGCTGTCTACATCTACCTGAAGGGAGGTTGTAGCCAGGAAGGGGTTGGTCTCTTCTCCGGGGCAAGCAGCACCAGAACAAGAGGACACAGTCTCAAGCTGTGCCAGGGGAAGTTTAGGCTGGAGGTGAGGAGAAAGTTCTTCCCAGAGAGAGTTGTTAGGCATTGGAATGTGCTGCCCAGGGAGGTGGTGGAGTCCCCATCCCTGGAGGTGTTCAAGAGGGGATCGGATGCGGCACTTGGTGCCATGGTTTAGTGCTCAGGAGGTGTTGGGTGACAGGCTGGGCTTGACGGTATTTGAGGCCTTTTCCAACCGTATTGGTTCTGTGACTCTGTGTTTTTTACCTGCTGACTTGTCCATCACGCAGTAATCAGGTGAGTTCTCAAAATACACCAGGTCTGTTTTCGTGGGCTTCCTGAAGTTCTTGTTGGCCACCGTGAAGCCGGTGCCGTCCTGGTTCATGGTCACCTGGATGGCTCCGTTGTACTTCTTCCTCAGGTAATCTCCTGTTTTCCGGAAGTCTGACATTGCCAGCCAACAAGTCCTTAGCGTGCAGGAGCCGCTCACCCCGTGGCATTTGCACTCCAGCTTCAGGAAGCGCTTCACTGCCTGCGGGAAGAGGGAGGGACGCCACCGCCCAGGCGTCAGACACCTCGCCTGGGGGCTGCTCGTCCCCAGCTTCCCTTTGCTTCCGACTGAGCTGGTCTGGCAAAGTTAATGCTGGGGAGGGGTGGGGGCGGAATTTCAACCCACCGCGTTACAGCCCATCAGCCCTGGCTGTGTGGGATAGGGCTCCTTGTGGGAAGGGGGGATGCATTCCCGCTGTCACTGATGCCAGCACCAGCGAGGACACATGCTGGGGGCAAAGGTAAGCAAGGTACTGCCATCCCTTGAGCCACTGGTGTGTCCCACACCCACTTCATAGATTCATAGAATGGTTTGGGTTGGAAGCAACCTCCAAAGGTCATCCAGTCCACCCCCCCTGGCTGTCAGTAGCGACATCCTCCACTAGATCAGGTTGCTCAGAACCTTGGGTCACTCACCCTGGGGACAGCCTGGGCTCACCAGGGGTGGGCAGCAGTGGTGCTGGGAAGGGGCTTTGATCAAGGTCAGGCTTGTCCAGAGCCCTGCGAGCCTCACCTTGAATAGCTTCTGGGATGGGGCCTCAACCACCTCCCTGGGCAACCCATTCCAGTGCTCCACCACCCTCATGGTAAGGAACTGCTGTGTCCATGGGCAGCCTGATCTGCTTGGAGGTGTCACTGCTGACTGCAGGGGTGTGGAACAAGATGACCTTGGAGGGTCCCTTCCAATCTGATGCAATCCATGAATCCCCATGGGGCTGTCCTCTGGGCAGAGCGTGCTGGGGGCACTAGGAAGGCAAGGGCAGCGCCCTGCCCCCATCCACAGCAGAACCTGCCCTCTGCAGCCACCCGGGGGCCCGCTCCTACCCCCGAGCTGCTCCCGGCGCCCGCTGCCCTGCGGAGATGCCCTGGGGGGAGCCCCGCGGGGGCGGGGCGGCGCTCACCATCCTCCCGCAGCGGTTGTTGTGCAGGTTCATCAGCGCCCGGGCGTCCTTCACCCTCTTCTCCTTGGCGTCCACGAAGGCCTTGGCGAAGCGGATCCCGTAGTGGATGTTGTCGCTGCAGCCGCCCCAGTCGAACTCCCCGCGCTCGTCCTTGGCGCGGCCTCGCTTCAGGGGGTCGCAGCTGCAGGCCTTCAGGTCGCCCTGGCTGCAGGCCCGCGTGATGGCGTAGACCACCCCCGCCGAGGAGATGGCGTAGACGAAGGCGGCCTCCCTGCTGCCTGCCGCGGGGAGAGGGACAGGGGTGGGGACTGAGCCTGCCAGGCTGAGCCGGGCGCCTGCAGCCCAACCGGGAGCAGGGCGCTGTGCCGGGGCACCTGCCCGGCTGGAGGCGAGACCGACTCGCGGCTGGGCAAGTCCAACCGGCGCTGCTGGCCGCCGAGTCCAGCCTTGGCTCTGCTGGCACCTCGCAGACCAAAGGGAATTTCACACTGGGCCTTGGCAGCTGGTTCTGAGCTGCTCTCAGGGCTGCCCAACCTGCTGCTCTCCCTGACCTCATGCATGTTTACAACTACATGAAGGGTGAGTGCCAAGAGGATGCAGCCAGGCTCTGCTCAGCGATGCCCAGGGACAGGACGAGGGGCAATGGGTGGAAGGTGAGGCATGGGAAGTTCCATGGAAACTGGAGGAAGAATTATTTCCCTGTGAGGGTGACAGAACACTGGAACAGGTTGCCCAAAGGGGTTGTGGAGATATCCAAGACCTGCCTGGATGTGTTCCTGCGTGACCTGGTATAGGTGATCCTGCTCTGGCAGGAGGGGTTGGACTGGATGATCTCTCGAGGTCCCCTCCAGCCCCTAACATGCTGTGATTCTGCCACCTGCAACTCGGAGGCCATGCAGGTGCCCACAGTTCTGGGGCTGCAGGACCCACCAGCACCCTTTGGCTGTGGCTGATGCCAAGCTTGGGGGCTGGTGCTGGCTCTGGCCAGGCTGGGCTCTCCCTGTCTGGCACAGCTTTGCTGCTGCTATTTTATGTCTCTGCTTCGAGTTCGCAGCTGTTTTTATAATGCTGTAAAAGAAGCTGCAAATCAAAACCATGCTCCTCTCCAGCTCGAAGAAGCCTTTGAAAGCAACTTCAAAGGCAGCAGAGCTCTCTTTGGGCCTCGCAGGATGGGGCTGTGGCCGAGGAGCTTTCCTCATTCCCCATCCTTTGCCAGGAGAGGACATGGGCAGCAGCAAAGGTGGCGCTGCAGGACGAAGAAGCTGAGAGCAGGCAGGGTGGGTGCTCTGCCCCGGAGCTTGCAGCCCCCTTCCCTCCAGCCAGCTCCTCTCCGAGGGTCTGGCTCACAGCTCTGCATCTCGTCCGCCCCGTGGCAGCTGCCCCTTCCCCCCACCAGCTGGGAGCAAGCCCCCCATCCCCAGCTCCCCACATGTCCTCCATATGAGCTGCTGCCGGCTGTTCCCAGACGCCTTTGATTTGGAGGCCGCGTGGCTGGATGCGCCCCAGCACGTCACAGGGTGCAGCAGCAGCATCTGTCCCACAGTGCTGCTGTTGGCACCGGGGCTCCCACCCCTTCCCAGGGTCTGCTCGCTGCTGGAGCCCTCCCAGGGGCGGCTGGGGCCCACAGTGCTGCTTCTGCTCTGGAACTACCCCTGATCCTATCCTCGTGGTGCCTTCCCATGGCTCCCTTCCTGCTTGTCCTGTATCCGTCCCTCACCTGGAGTGAGAAGGTTCCTCCTGGGCAGGGTCTGAGCCCAGACAGTGGTGCAGGGCTGGTGAATGCCTGCAGCCCTGGTCCTGCTCCACCTGGGAGCCCGAAGCGAGGAGTGGAGCTGCAGCTCTGCCTTGCCTGCCCTGCCATGCAAGGGAACAGCCAGTTCCCACGTGAACTGCTGAGTCCTGGCCAACCCTGCTCTCCAAATATTTATATATCCCATTACTGTTTACATAGGAGCCTGTTCTCCGGAGGTGTCTCCTCCTTCCCCACTCTCCCCCAAGTGCTGCCCCCCCCCCCGCCCCCCCTTGCTCCATCTCATCTGGTGCAGCTCTTCCAAACGCGGTGCTCTGCTCCCATTACTGCTTGATTAATTTACAGGGGAAGGCAAAGCTCTCCCAGGGGAGTAACCCAAGCCACCTGGCACGGCAGCCTGGCCCGAGAGAGACTCCCAGGGGGAGCAGGCGCGTGGCAGCGGGGCGGGCAGGGGGCAGAACCTACTTCGCAGCATGACGCGGCCGAAGACGGTGTGGTCCCGGTCCAGGGTGCTGCAGTTCCAGCGGTGGTGCCGGAACTGGTGCTGGCACTCCCGGATCCACTCCTTGGCTCCCTCCCCGACCGACTGCATGATGTCAGGGTACCTCTGGCACAGCTGCCGCTGCTTGTTCACCAGCCCAGGGATGTTGTCGCAGATCACCCTGGCGCCCAGCGCCCCGATGTACCTGCGAGAGGGAGAGACGAGGGTCAGGTTACAGCCGGCTGCAGGGCTCCAGCTCCCCGCGGCCACATCCTGCTGAGGGGGCATCTCCTGATCTCGCAGACCAAAGGGAATTTCACACTGGGCCTCGGGGCTCGGCAGCTGGTTCTGGGCTGCTCTCAGGGCTGCCCAACCTGCTGCTCTCCCTGACCTCATGCATGTTTACAACTACATGAAGGGTGAGTGCCAAGAGCCAGGCTCTGCTCAGCGATGCCCAGGGACAGGACGAGGGGCAATGGGTGGAAGGTGAGGCATGGGAAGTTCCATGGAAACAGGAGGAAGAATTATTCCCCTGTGAGGGTGACAGAACACTGAAACAGGTTGCCCAAAGGGGTTGTGGAGATACTCAAGACCTGCCTGGATGTGTTCCTGCGTGACCTGGTATAGGTGATCCTGCTCTGGCAGGAGGGGTTGGACTGGATGATCTCTTGAGGTCCCCTCCAGCCCCTAACATTCTGTGATCCCCCTTTTCCTCTTTGATTTCCAGCTGTGTCACAGCTCCTCTGGGCCCTGCCAAGAGGATTCTCCCAGGGCAACCTTCCCTCCTTGCAGCATCCCCTCAGCACGGGCGAGCTGGGCAGCTGTGGAGCAGGGTGAGACCTGCCTGGTGCTGGGTTCAGACAGGGCACTGCTGAGCCATCACCACGGCTGGGATTTGCTCTTTGTGTTTGACAAACTAATCCCGAGCTGCAGCAGCCTGAGGCAGGCAAAGCTCAGCTCTGCGTGTGCATCCCTGTGGGGGGAAATGAGGGGCCCTGGGGAATCCCTCTGCCCCCAGAGACACACAGCTGTGGGTGCTGCAGGTCCTGGGCTCTGTACCCCTGAAATGCCAAGCTCTCTGTGAGCCCCTGGGGCTGTGGCAGAGGAACCTGCTGATGTGCAAAACCTCCCTCCCAGCCCCTTCCCTGCATCCCAGCCCCGCTCTGCTGAGCACAGCAGGATGAAGTCCAGCGTGGCCAGCACAGGCTCTGTGATCCCTTCTGCCTGTGACCTGGCTGGGGTATGCTGTGGGACCAACAGGCCATGGCACAGGCACTGTGTGATGCTCAGGTAGGGGAGAGAGAGGCAGGCTTCAGCTCTTGTTGCGGCAGTCCTCATCCACACTGTGGCCCCTAGTCCCCTGTGCAGGCCTTGCACTGGTGAGCAGTGCTGGTGGTGCCCTGGAGCTGGATAACTGGGAGAGCTGGACTGTGCTTCCTGCCCTGCCTGCACCCCAGTCCCCTCCCTGCAGCAGTGCAAAGAGGACTGGAGCTGGCACCAGAAGGACTGTGTGCAAACCACAGACTGGCCAAGAACCATTGTCATGGGGAGGGACTCTGAGCTCTGCCCCACAGCCTCACACCCACCTGGACAAAGGCACAACGTGGAACTTTCCACCCCCAGGCTGCCTGCTCTCCCCAGCCAGGCAGCTGCTGCTGGTGCCAGAAGCTGGAGTCTGCCACTGAGTGCAGAGCTGTGATTCTGCTTGGGAGGGATGAGGGTTGGGTGGGATTCAAATGTTTAAACACCCCCCCCACACCCTCTGAATGGAAGTAAGACAATTCCTTTAATAATAATCAAAAGCCACAAGCTTGGGCACTATTTCATTGTCTCTCTCTGGCCTTCTCTCAGCCCCAGGCTCAGGGAAGCCCTGGGAGCAGGGAGAGCGAGGGGGATCTGTTCCCTTTTCCACAACATTTTGTTTAAACACTGGCAGAGGCACGAGGTCATCCCAGGCTGGAGCTGAGGATCATAAACCAGGCTCCCCACGGCTCTGCCAGCCCCAGTGGGGGCCAGCAAGCGTGACTCACATCTTGCCCACCAGCCTCTCACCCTGCAGCAGGGGCACAGGGAGATGGCAGAAGCCATTCAGGACAGAAGAGCCAACAGGAGCTCATCAGACAATGCCAGCTGTGGGCATTGAATTGTCTCACTCGTGGGGGGCTGGGAAGCACCCACCAGCAGGGTGATGGCATGGGCCAGCAGCCTCCAGCAGAGCTGCAGAGACCAGTAGGAAGCTTGGCCAGGTTCCATGTCCCTGAATCCATTCTGCCCTGTCTGCCTGCTCCCAGTGAGGATGGGGATAGCAGATGTGCCCCTGCCTGTGCTGCCAGGAGCTGGGATGAGGCTGCTGGGAGCCAAGGGTGCTGCAGGATGGAGGTTGCAGCAGAAGCCAAAGGTCTCCTTTGCTGGAGGAAAGAGCTGCTGGGAGAGCTGGGGAAGGTAAAACTGTCTTTGATGGGCCACCTCACTGGGAAGCTTGGGACAGCCCTGTCCCCTGCCTGTGCCCAACACTGCTGAGCTGTGGCACTGGGCTTTGGTGGGCTGTAAGCAGGGCTGGTGCTGGGGAGACATGGGGGCAGAGGAGAGCTGGCAGATAAAGCACTGCCCAGGCCAGCTCAGCCCTGGGAGACAGATCAAGGCAAAGCCTCCAGACAAGATAACACCAGGCACTCCCTTTTTTCACGCTGAGCTAATTACTCCTCATTAATTCTCCTGCCAAACACCCAGATCAGAGCAAACATTATCAGCAGGGGAAAGTGGAAGGAGAGCAGAGCGGAGGGCACCAACCGCTGAGGGAGCACCTCACAGCAGCCCAGCTCGGGGGCTGCTCCTCCCTTTGCTTGGGGCTGCAAACCAGCAGCGCCTTTGCCGTGGTACCAGCAGCCCTCTGCCAGAGATGACGTCCTGAAGCCCACCCCACGGGCGCTGGGGTGCTGGGAAGCAGCATGGCACAACGAGGGGGACAATTCCTCACGTGCCTTGGACGGGCTGCAGCCACCCTGGTGAGGCAGAGATCTTCCATTTCCTCAGTCACTCTGAAATGGAGCGTGACAGGGAACATGGAAAACTCTGCCAAGCAGAATTTTGGGAGGAGGAAAAAAAAACACAACCCCAAAACATTTGTTTTGGATTGATTAAAGCATCCCTTCCAGTTTTATTTCTCAGATGCTGTGACATTTGAAAACCACTGCAAGAGGCAGTGGACAATGGCTGTTCTGAGAAGTTCTCCCCCAGCTGCCTTATCACAGCTTCCAGTTTAAAACACGAGGCTCTGCTGGAAGTGAAATGCTGCACTCTGGGGGGAATCTGCGTTTTTATAGCAGGAGAAGGAAGAAAAGAACAATCCCCAGGCGCTGAGCTCGGCAAAGCCTGTGTGAGAGAGCTGCTCCTAATGCTGCGGGCTGCTCAGACCTGCACTTCTGTAGGTCAGGAACGGCAGAAGCAGCCTGTGAGCGCTGGGTGGAGGGAGGAAGTTAATCGAGTGCATGTGGGGATAACGATCCCCAGCCTGTCAGACAGCGTTCCGTGGGATGCTGCCTCCTGCGAGGTCCTGGGGTCTGTTTGCTCAGCCAGGACAGAGGCTGGCACCGATCCCCTCGGATAGCCCTTGGCTGCAGGATGGTGCATCAGTTATTCCTTGCAAATCCACCTACAGTCCCGACCTCACTGCATTTCTCACCGGCTCCCCCCTGCCAGGAGATGGGTGCTAACCAACAGAGCTGCGGGAAGCACACTGCTGCCACAGGGACATCGGATCCCAGCTCTTGTCTCTGCCACAGGAACACTGGATCCCAGCTCCTGTGCTCCCTTCCCTGCTCCTGCACCGAGCGACTTGTGCAGCATCAGCAAAAACCTTCAGCCTTCAGCTTGAGAGGCTGGAGCCTTCACCTTGCAGAGGCAAGTGCTCCCAGAGCCTGTGTCGTCCAGCCCTGCTGCTCCCGGGCCTCCTCCCCTAGCAGCCCAGTGCAAGAAAGCAGCTGAGGCTTTCCTAACCGCCAGGTGCAAAGATGCAGGGAAGGCTCTTTCCCAGCACCCGGTGCAGGGATGCAGGGGAGGCTCTTTCCCAGCACTCCGTGCAGGGATGCAGGGGAGGCTCTTTCCCAGCACCCGGTGCAGGGATGCAGGGAAGGCTCTTTCCCAGCACTCCGTGCAGGGATGCAGGGGAGGCTCTTTCCCAGCAGCCGGTGCAGGGATGCGGCCGAGGCTCTTTCCCAGCAGCCGGTGCAGGGATGCAGGGAAGGCTCTTTCCCAGCAGCCCATGCAGGGATGCAGGGGAGGCTCTTTCCCAACACCCGGAGCAGGGATGCAGGGAAGGCTCTTTCCCAACACCCGGAGCAGGGATGCAGCCGAGGCTCTTTCCCAACACCCGGAGCAGGGATGCAGGGAAGGCTCTTTTCCAACACCCGGAGCAGGGATGCAGGGAAGGCTCTTTCCCAGCAGCCGGTGCAGGGATGCAGGGGAGGCTCTTTCCCAACACTCGGTGCAGGGATGCGGCCGAGGCTCTTTCCCAACACCCGGAGCAGGGATGCAGGGAAGGCTCTTTTCCAACACCCGGAGCAGGGATGCAGGGAAGGCTCTTTCCCAACACCCGGAGCAGGGATGCGGGGAGGCTCTTTCCCAACACCCGGAGCAGGGATGCAGGGAAGGCTCTTTCCCAACACCCGGAGCAGGGATGCAGGGAAGGCTCTTTCCCAACACCCGGAGCAGGGATGCAGGGGAGGCTCTTTCCCAGCAGCCGGTGCAGGGATGCAGGGGAGGCTCTTTCCCAACACTCGGTGCAGGGATGCGGCCGAGGCTCTTTCCCAACACCCGGAGCAGGGATGCAGGGAAGGCTCTTTCCAACACCGGAGCAGGGATGCAGGGAAGGCTCTTTCCCAACACCCGGAGCAGGGATGCGGGGAAGGCTCTTTCCCAACACCCGGAGCAGGGATGCAGGGAAGGCTCTTTCCCAGCAGCCGGTGCAGGGATGCAGCCGAGGCTCTTTCCCAACACTCGGTGCAGGGATGCGGCCGAGGCTCTTTCCCAACACCCGGAGCAGGGATGCAGGGAAGGCTCTTTTCCAACACCCGGAGCAGGGATGCAGGGAAGGCTCTTTCCCAACACCCGGAGCAGGGATGCGGGGAAGGCTCTTTCCCAACACCCGGAGCAGGGATGCAGGGAAGGCTCTTTCCCAACACCCGGAGCAGGGATGCAGGGAAGGCTCTTTCCCAACACCCGGAGCAGGGATGCAGGGAAGGCTCTTTTCCAACACCCGGAGCAGGGATGCAGGGGAGGCTCTTTCCCAGCAGCCGGTGCAGGGATGCAGGGAGGCTCTTTCCCAACACTCGGTGCAGGGATGCGGCCGAGGCTCTTTCCCAACACCCGGAGCAGGGATGCAGGGAAGGCTCTTTCCAACACCCGGAGCAGGGATGCAGGGAAGGCTCTTTCCCAACACCCGGAGCAGGGATGCGGGAAGGCTCTTTCCCAACACCCGGAGCAGGGATGCAGCCGAGGCTCTTTCCCAACAGCCCGGAGCGTGGCCGCTGCGATGCTCGGGGGAACAGGAGACAACTGTCACATCTTGGCTCCCAGTTGTAGTTCTTATTCTAAGAGTCTGCTGACTTCGGCTCTTGTAAACAAGGAGAAACCTAAATTGCTTCTAAGATAAACATGCAAATCAGAGGCAGCCGCATCTATTTACTTGGCAGCAGAAATCTTGTCTAAGCCCTGTCCGTGGCTGGACTCCGTGCTGTGTCCTGCTCCCGCACTTCCCACCGCCGCCTGCCTGGCTTCCCTCGGGGCTCGCAGGCTCCTCCGGGAGCTCTCGCAGAGCTCTGTGGCCAATGCCGTGCCTCTGCCCTCAGCTCTGCTCTGTTGGAAGCCTGAGCAGCTCAGAGCTCTCCTCCCCATGGCTGCTTTCTTCCCTCTTCCCTGCGGGCTAGGAGGGGATCCCTGCAGCGGCATGTGGGATCTGCTGCATCTTGTCCCAAGGATCAGCTCTCAGGATGCTTTGTTTCTTCTCCATCTTCAGAGGGCTGGGATCTTTCTGAATCAGTGGGCTGAACGGTGTGTGCCTCTTCCCAGCTGTTGAGAACTTTAGCAGGACCGACCCAAAGCCCCAGTACCCCTGGTGAGGCAGTGGGAGAGCAGGAGCATGGCCAGAGCCCAAAGCACCTTAGCACAGGCTGATGAGAACTCCCCTGGAGAAAGCAGAGCTCTTTGGCAGCCTGGACCAGCCCCAAACAGGTCAGCATCGGCCTGGCTAGGGGAGCAAATGGGCTCTGGAGCTGTGGGGGTGGTTCTCCAGCTGCTAGCAGAAGGGGACTGCTCTGAAAAAACCTAAAAGCACCCCAGCAATTAGAGCATTGCTTGATTTCAAAAGGACAGTGCTGGAAATTGCCACTCTCAGGCACATCTCAAAATGTGAAAATTTGTGCTCTGCTTTAGAATTGAAACAGCTGCTGAGATGCTGCAAGTTCCCACTGTGGTGAAACTGTGGCTGAATCAGCACCGGCAGAGGCACAACGGGAGATGAATGAGTCCACGACTGGTGCAAACTGAGCTTCACCGAGTCGCCCTTGCAGGTTAACTCTATGTTGGGACAAGGATGCCCATGCAAGCAGTTCTGGGGATGCAGTAAGGCAGCCCCCAGGCATGGAGAAGCTCAGCCAGGATGACTCTGAGTATCTCTGGCACAGCAGGTGGCACACGGTTCACCCTGTGGCCTTCCCAGCCAGGGCCACCCAAGAGCTGAGGCGTGAGGCTTCCTCATTGTCACTCGTTAATGCAGGGACAGTTCATGGCTGCAAAGGTATGGTAGTTTACCAGGTCTCCTTCCTGCAGCTTCTCTCTTCCCAAGGATCCTGAAAACTTTCCCATCTGTCTGCAACCCCTGGTTCAGTGGCAGAGCACGAGTGGCTCTTCTCTCCTCAGTATAAGGAGATGTGGCAGCCTGGCACTGTGTGTGCAGAGCAGCTCTTGGGGCTCTGAACTTGGCCAAGCCAGATTCAAACCAACAACAACAACAACAAAAACCCCAACCTAAAAGCAAGCAGCAAGAAAAGCACCAAGGTGACCTTCGTGGCCATGACCAGCTGCATCTCCATGCTCTGCATCTGCATCTGCATCTCCATGCTGTGCATCTCCATGCTCTGATGGCCACTGCCTGCCTGTCACATGCAACTGTCCCACCAGGTGTGACAAGCTGAGCTCTGAGTCCCTCCCCAGCCCATCAGTGCCAGCAGATGCCCAGGAGCTGAGCTCTAAGTGGGGCTTGGTCCCAGCTCAGGACGTTGCCTGCAACAGTGGTTCTCCTCTTGCCCCAGAACGTGCTGTGGTGACCTGTGAATGCCTCCTGCTCCTGAGAAAGCCCTGGGAGGGGTGGCCTGGCCCTGGTTTAGGCTCCACCATCACAGTGCTGGGAGTTCCTCTGTCCTTCCGCAAACTCAGTGCTGTGAAGCCCCCAGAGCTCCTCTTGTCCATGCCCAGGTGAAGTGTGGTCTGGCTGTACCCCTTCTGACACAACGTGCTGCCATGAGGGCATCTCCAGCCTCCTCTCCCGGATCAGTGCTGGGGGGGGTGGTGCTGCCTCGCTTCCTGTCTCCCTGGGTGGGAGATGCTCAGCTTCTTGTGCAATCCCCCAGGCCGGGGCTGTGACCTGGCTTTGCACAGCGCTTCCTTGCTGCTGGCTTCTGCTCCAAGAGCTCTGCTGAGGGTGAGACCAGGGCATAGGCTGGCATCTTGGTGGCATCACAAGCTGCTGGAGTCCTTCCCTTGGGAAAACTGACTCCAACCCTTGTGGCTCTTGTGACCACCGCACTGATAGTCCCGAGAGGCCGAACTAGGAGCCAAACAGCCTTGGCTTCAGTTCTCTTCCCTATCCCGCTGAGCCAACAGCAAATCTGTATCTTGGTGGGAGTCTGGAAAGCCCCAGGCAGCAACTGGAGACACCTCTAGCAGATAGGATCAGATCCAACCTCTCTGCCTCCCTGCCTGATTAAGAGTGAATTCCACTGCCCCTGGCAGACTTTCACCTCCTCAAGTTCCTCGCATACTTCCCAAGGATGCTGCACCTTCCTTCCTCTGCCCTCCCTGGCTGTGGGCAGACAATTTATAGCACTCTGGGTTGCAAGGTGTGTGTCAGGGGTGTGCTGCAGACATCTGAGATGCTATTTTATTATTATAACCCCCCAGTATTTGATTAAGCCCCACTGGGAACGGGGCCATCCTGGCCTGCTGGAATTGTTAACGCCTTGGAATGATTAATAGTCCTAATTTCCTCACTGAGAGCCACCACTCTGTGTGGTGAGTGTTAGTCTCACTCGAATAATTTTTAGTATCATAATGCTGAGCCACTACCACGGCCAGGCAAGGAGTAGAGCTCTCATTTTCTGCACCAAAATCTTTCTGTTTCTCCTTGTCTCACCCTTTTCCCCAGCTGGGTGCCTTTGTTACCTTGTCAGAGTCCCCTCTGTGGTTTTCCTGCATCCCTGTGGGAGGCAGTGGCTGTGGGAAGGGCTGAAATGCTGGCAAAGGCTGTGGTCCTGGGGTGCTGGGCCCTGCTGATCGCCCTGCCCTGCTGATCGCCCTGCCCTGCTCTTCCCTCAGGTATGCTGTTGGCATCGTGTGTCAAGAGTGAGCTGGGAGCCTGGCTGTGGTGTGAAGTGGGACGTGGTATGTGCAGAACATCCCTTAGGTGAGCAGCAAAGCCCCCAGTGAGGGTGGGAGGTTACAACAGCACAGGGAGAAAAGGACCCTGGTACCTCTGCAAGAGTGACCAAGACCTTGCTCAGCTCTAGGTGGAAGCTGTGCCTCAGGGCTGTTATAAGGACACAGTGCAAACTGCCCATCAAAAAGATGCTTTCTCATTTTTATCCTCCCCAAACCTCACAGCACTTTGTTAAGGGGTGTGGAGGAAAGAGAGTCTCTGGTGGTGAAGAAGGAGGGATGGTTCCTCTCTCATCCATGGCATATCCACTGTGCTCTGTGGGTTGGCACAGAACCCAGCCCAGCACTCCTCACAGTGGGATGCAGGCACCTCTGGAACCTCTTATTAGCAACAGCAAAAGCTAATGAGTCTGGAAGGGCAGAAAGGTTTTGGGTTTCTTTTCCTTTCCTTTTTTTCCCCTCTTTTCTCTTTTCTTTTAATTTCTTTTTTTTTCTTTTCTCTTTCTCTTCTCTTCTCTTCTCTTCTTCTCTTCTCTTCTCTTCTCTTCTCTTCTCTTCTCTTCTCTTCTCTTCTCTTCTCTTCTCTTCTCTTCTCTTCTCCCTTCCCTTCTCTTCCCTTCTTCCCTTCCCTTCCCTTCTCCCTTCTTCCCTTCCCTTCCCTTCCCTTCTTCCCTTCCCTTCCCTTCCCTTCCCTTCCCTTCCCTTCCCTTCCCTTCTTCCCTTCCCTTCCCTTCCCTTCTTCCCTTCCCTTCCCTTCTTCCCTTCCTTCCCTTCTTCCCTTCCCCCCTTCCCTTCTTCCCTTCCCTCCCTTCTTTTCCCTTTTTCTCTCTTTCTTCTTCTCTTTCTTCTCTTTTTCTTCTCTTCTCTTTCTTCTCTCTTTCTCTTCTTTCTCTTCTCTTTTTCTCTTTTCTCTTTTCTTTTTTTCTCTTTTCTTTTTTCCTTTTTTCCTTTCCTTTTCTCTTCTTTTTCTTCTTTTTTTCTTCTTTTCCTTTCTCTTCTTTTCCTTCTCTTCTTTTCTTTTTCCCCTGCTGCATTTCTTTGTAAGAAAGATTTCCTATAGGTGAAAGTGACCCCAGTGAAAAATGAACTGAGGCACACAGTTAGGATCATTCCGACGGCGCCGAGTGGCTGAGGGAACGCATCTGTTCCACCACCCCGACCAGGAACACCCAGGGCTGCTGCAAAGGCCACAGGGGTCGCCCTCCATCAGCCTGACCTTACTTTAAAACTGCTTTTTCACGGCGTGGCTGCCCAGCCAGCCGAGCTGCGAGCTCCTCAGGATAAAGACTTCCCGGTCGCTGACCTCCTGCTTTTATTGCCACGCAAAGAGCTCTGCAGCAGCCAACGTGCAGCCGCCGTGAGCCCTCCGACATCCCCCAAGCGCTGCACGCCATCCTCTCCCCTTACAGAGCCTGTGCTCCCCTCCTGGGACCTCGCCTGGCACAGCCCTTGGCCAAGGAGCTGCTTGGTAGTAGGGGCACGTGTGGAGGAGGGGGTCCTAGAGTGGTTTGGGTTGGAAGGGACCTTAAAGACCAGATGGTTCCAATCCCCTGCTCCAGGATGGCATTGGGAGCTATGGACACGCAGCACTCAGAGCCACTGTGCGAGCTGCTGCGACCTCCTGCCAGTGAAGCCCTGCCGGGGCTGCCCGGCTGAGGCTGGCACAGGGGGGAGTCAGCGGCACCCCCATTACCTGGCCAGCTGCGGAGCTCCTCCGTGCAGCTGTCTTCCCCTTGGCTTGATTTCAAACATTCCTGCCGGTGCTATTTCCCCTCCCACACACCTCAGAGTGATGCTGCTTAAATCAGCCCCTCTCTCCTCCAGCCCACATCCACCCATTCCGTGTGGCTCCATTTTCCACCACTGCTTGTGCCCATCCACTGCACCTGCCCCGGGAGCCAGCGCTGGTGTCGCGACAGAAACTCACGACAGACCCTAGAGAGGACCAGCTGTGGGAGCACAGCTCCTTCCTACCTATGGTGGAGGGAACATGCTCTTCTCCACCTGCAGTGAGTGGGTTCTGCTGAGTCCTTGGGAAGAGCCTGACCCCATCTCCAACTCAGAGGGTTCAATGGGTGCCCCTTCTTCATAAGTTGCCCTTGGTGTATTCTACCTCCCCATGAAGCATGGAACAGTCTAGGCTGGAAGGGACCTCTGAAGGGCCCTTTAATCCAACCCCTTTGCCATGAACCTGCTTCCCTGGCTGAGGAAGGAATCTAGGGGATGGTGGCTGCTTAGCTCTGATCTAGAGCATCCCTAAGACAGTGCCCACCTGGGCATCACTCCCCAGGGTGCAGCAGCTTCCCCAGAGCCCACTGACACCTTGAAGATCCCCACGTGGCTGCCAGGCTCTTGCACGCTCCCCGACCTCCGCCGGCCTTCCTTCCACAGATTTGTTTTATCTCTTTGGGAGCCTGATGCCTCCCATCTGTTCCAATGCCAGATGAAATTAAATATTTGGAGTTTCCAAGGGCTGTGGTTAGCAATAAACAAGTTAGCTAACGAGGATTTGGTGTGCTGGGGGGCTGGGGGGGGGGGGGGGGGGGACGGCGTGGGCTTGCAGCGGGCGGCTATGTGTGAGGGTGGGGTGCAGGGGGTGTGTGCAGACGCCTTTGTGTACATTTTGCTTCAACCAAACCTCCTCTCTCAGATGGCTCTCCACACCAGAGCAGCCAGCCAGGGCTCTCCATAGCGAGTAAGCCCTACTTAGTTATTTGCACCGAGTTTGTTTACTGCACAGTTGATGTTTATAAGCATCGTTGGCCTAATCTCTCCCCAATCTTGCGGCAGGAATGCCGGAGGCCGCTCTCGGGGCTCGTGGTCCCCTCGCAGGGCACAGCCCCTGCCAGCCCCTGCTCTCCCTTGCCCGACTGCATGCCAGCCTAAATGGGATTTAGGGATTTTCCCCATCACATTCCATCTCAGTTTCCATCTGTGTTTCAGCTGGTATTTTGTTGCTAAGGAACGCGGGACGGGTTGGGAGCACTTCTGCCCCGACACTGCTCCCCGCGCCCCACATCCCCACTGCTGGGCACCGTGGCCTTGGGGGTCCAAGCGGCGTCACTGGGCACAACCATGCCAGGCCAAGCCCGTTCCCTCTGCACAGCCACACACACACAGAGACCCAGGGACACTTTGCTGAGCACCAAGTGCACCAATTCCTGGTGATGTTGCAAGGCAGCGTGGGCCAAGGCCGCTGAAAATTAATAATTTGCAGTTGTTTAGAAGAAACATTTGGTTGATGTTTCCTCCCCATAGACTGCGATCAGAACTGACCCAGTTTGGTTCTTCTCTTTCCCCCCCCCACCCCCCACCCTCCCCTATTAATCTACTTTAAGAGAGCCAGCTCTGAAAATGAGAAGCATTTCCTCTATTTCCACAAGTTTATTGTGTGTGAATCCCTGGAAGAATTTGGCAATAATAATAAAAATAAGGAGGGATGATGCACCGCCAAATGTATTTGCTGTAATATCAGTAATGCTGAGGATCTTGCTTGGAAACCTCTGTAAATCGCTGAACAACTTTTTCCCCCCAAGCCACAGCTGGGTGAAACCCTTTTCAGTAAAGAACAATTCCATCCACAGAGGCTATTTCGTCCGGGCTGACACGGCCCCCTGATCGGCGCTCGCTCCGCTGGAGGCTTCGCTCAGGGTTGTTCTGCCCTCCTCCCCCCCCCCCCCCCCCCCCCCGAAGAGAAAGTGCGACCAACAAACCTGAACTTGAGAGTTGAAACAGGTTTGGGTTGTAATTGAGCCTTTCAAGTTGCATACCTCAGGTCCCTCAGGGCCAATTCTCCTGGCTGAGTGTTCAGAGCAGCCCTGCCCGGCCAGCCACCCCACGGCCAAGGAGCCCCTTTCTCCTTCCAACCAGAAGCTGCCAGCCCGGGAATGGGTCTGTGAGCCGTGAACACAAACCTCTGTGGGAGTTAAATTCAGCTTCTTCCCAGCAAGCCACAGCTACTGGGGCTTGGAACGTGGCTGGGTTTCCTCCCGCCTGCAGGGAAGAGACCTGCACTTGGGATTAGGGCAGAGTTGTGATGGGGAAAGTGGGGTAGAACAGCAAGGACAGAGGTGGTTTTCACACACCTCCCAAAGGAATAATTTTCACCCTCCAGCCAGCACCCACGTGTGTCACCAGAGCTGCCCAGCTCTGGGCAGATGATGCTGGCACTACTCAATACCTTGGCTTTTTCCAGCTGCATTCCCCCACACACCCGCTCCGCAGCTTCTAGCGAGCCTCCTGCATAACAGAATTAAATAATCCAACTTCTCTGCTGCCCCTAAGACTCTTCTTCCTTCCTTCCTTCCTTCCTCAGCATGCAGCACATCAGCCACATCACCCTCGCACAGATGCGGCCCTGCCTGCGCCAACGCTGCTGGGTGGGGGCAGATCTGGGGCCGAGGCCAGGCCAGCGCCTGCATCGACCTGACACTCGCCCGTGGTGACTCATTTTCTCACCAGTGATTTCAGTTCCTCGTGAGCTGATCTGGCTGTGGGAGATCTCTTCTGGCTATGGCAAGGGTTGGCATTGCCATTGCCAGTTTGCATTCTAGGTGCCCCCTCCCTGCCAGAACCTGTGCTGCTCTGTGAGTGAAGTCTCTCCTCACGCTATCCACTTCGGTGCCTGGCTGCATCCCCGCTGCCGGCGCGGCACATCCCCTGGGCTCCCCGCTCCCTCCCAGCCCCACAGCTCACCCTGGGATGGCTCTGCCAGGGATGCCAGCCTGGCCACGACCGCTGCGTGCCCAGACGTGCTCTCAAGCACTGGGCATGCTTGTGCTATCAGCCCCGCTCTGAAGTGCTCCCGGGCCCTTCTAGCATGCTCCACGGTAGCTGAGGAATTCCAGAAACCACTGTTCTCGTTCTGAGGCAGAAGGGATGAATTTAACTAAACGCTGCTTCATCCACTATGATGTGCTAATGATGATGAGCTAGGGTGGAAAACAGTGCTCTCCACGAGATCAGAGAGAACTTTCACAGGGTGGGGGCCACTGAGAACTTTCCTTCAGCAAACTGTTGTTTTCACCCATGTTACTGAGCTACTGAAGCAGCTCGGGGTGGCTTCCAAAACCTCACAGCCGTTGTTTTCCCCAATTACTCTCATTCTGCACATGGATTTTCATTGTTCGAGCCTTTGGGACTGGAGGTGATGAATTTCTAGAAGGCTGCTATTCCTGTGGCATCATTTCTGGCTGTTCAGAGCCTCATCTCATCCCAGCAAGGGCCAGCAGCAGTTCCCTCGCTCAGGGAAGCTGTGACACAATGCGCGGGGCGATGCCGCAGCCCGCAGCGACCCGGCAGCTCCACTAGGATCTCCGCCGGGATCACCGGATCGCTGAGGGTGGATCCGGGAAGCTGCTCGCTGCTGTTGCCGCTTCCCAGCTCCTAACCCCACCGAAGAGCTGATCCTGTCCGGAGCGGACTGGGAGTGGGAGGGATCCCAACGCATGGAGCCTGGAGGGAGCCGGGGGGTCCCTGGAGGACAAACGCCCGGCGGCGCTTTCGGGGCGCGGGGACCCCGGCGGCTGCGCTCCGGGCAAAGCCCCGGTACCGGCCCCGGGATAGGCTCGGGGAGACGGCAGTTCCTACTCTGCCGCTTCCCCGGGACTCCGTGCCGCCGCCGCCCCGCAGGTGGAGACGGGGGTAGCTTCAAACCCGTCCTGCAACGGGGCTCCCGGCTGGGACCGGCACCGGCGGCGCGGGGGGAACCGGGGACCCGCTCAACCCCGGCCGGTCTCCTCTGGCTCCCGCTGCCCCTCATCGGGCTCCCCCGGCCGCACGTCGGGCTCTAGGTCGGCGGGACTCGCTGCGCTGCCGCCGACGCTGCCGCAGCGCACGGCCGCGTTCGCCGTCCCCATCCCCATCCTTATCCCGATCCCGGTGCCGGACACTCACCACCACGAGGAGTCGGCGCGGGGCGTGAGGGCGAGCAGCAGCAGCAGCAGGGGCAGGCAGAGCCGCGGGGCCGCGCCCGCCGTCCGAGGGAAGGCTCCGCACTCCGCACGCCCGGGGGCCACGGCAATCCCTGGAGACGCTTCCAGGCGGTTTGGGCTGAGCATATCTCTCCGGGGCGGGCTCCAGACTGAGAAATGACCAGGGAAGGAGAGGGAGGGTCCTGCCCGCGCTCCCCTCGGGGGGCACTACCCGTCACGGTCCCGCGGCGCGGCTGCCGGCTCCGCGCTGCTGAGCGAGCCCCGGCTGGGCCCCCGCTCCCGGGAACATGCTGCTGCGCGGGGGGCGGCGGGGCCGGGCCGGGCTGTGCTGGGCTGGACTGGGCTGTGCCGGGCTGCACTGTGCTGGGTTGGGTTGGGTTGGGCTGGGCGGTGGTCCCCGCGGGGTCCCGGTCCGGGGCGCTTAGCGGGGCCGGCTCCCCCCGGGCGGCGTGGGGCGGGCGGCGGGGCCGGGTCGGGCCATGGAGGTCCCCGATCGGAGGACGGGGACGCTCTGGGGACGGGAGCGCGGGGGCCGCAGCCAAATATCGCCGGCTCCCGGCGTGCTGCGGGCTCTCATTGGGTAGAGTCAGAGGCGCGGAGCCGCCGCTCCGGCCCGACCGACCCCCACCCCCCGGGCAGGTCGGACCAGCCCCCTCCGCGCTCCTGCCCCCGCCGCCGCCGCGAACCGGGGCCGCTCCCACCGCCCGCGCCCTCAGCCGCCGGGGATGCAGCGCGGAGCCGCCGGCTGCGGCCGCCCCGTCGGGTTCCGCCCGGAGAAGGGTCTCGGCGGCGCTGCGGGATGCTAGGGGCCGGGGCTGGGGACGCGCTGGCCCCCGCCAGGTGTCACTGCAGGGTGGGAAACCGCTGGGGCTCCACCGGCACCGGTTTCAAGGAGGGCAGGAGCGGTCGGGGCAGGCATCGCTCCCCCGGGGCCGGTGTTGGGGGTGATGATATCTCCAGCACCGGGGAGACAGCCGCTGCTCTTGGGACTGTGATGTCCCACTCTCTGGGGCTGTGGTGTCCAACAGGTTGCCAAGAGGGGTGGGAAATGTCCCATCCCTGGAACCATTCCAGGTCAGGCTGTTTGGGGCTCTGAGCAACCTGCTCTAACCGCGGATGTCCCTGCTGACAGCAGGGGGGTTGGATCAGATGAGCTTTCAAGGTCCTTTCCCACCCAAACCAGTCTCCAATTCCATGATCGCAGCCCTCTGGGCCACCCGGGGAGAGCTCTCTCACCTCTGCCATGCCTTTGCTGTCTGTGGCTGTGGGACAGGAGAGAGCTGCTGGACGAGCTGGCTCTAAGCTCTCCTTCATTCATTGCCCTAAAATTGTTGGCTGGTAGCTGGTGGTAACCACCCTCACCTGGGAGCAGCCTCTTCCCAGCGTGGTCCCTGGTGGCTGGTCCTTCCACAGCCTGCAGGTGAGCAGGTGTTAGGACTTTTCACATTGCTGGAGCCTTTAGCCCAGCTCTGCTCATTCTGCCCTTTCCTTTCGTTCCTGCTACTGCAGATCAAAGCTCCACTTCCCCAGTCCGAGAGGAGCAGGCGCTGGAGACTCACACTTGGTGATGATCCAGCTGCACCTGGGAGAGCTGGTGCTTGGCTGGGTGCTGTGCTGTTGTGACCCCACACAGGTATCACATGGCAGCTTGTTCATACAGGTTACACTGCAGGGGCTGCTGGGAGACCCTGTGAAAGGCTCTGCATATGCTTAGGAGACCATCATGGCAAAGAGTGTGCTGGGGGCTCTGCTGCTGCTCTTCCACGGGCTGCTCTCTGTTACTGGCTTGTTTCCATTCAAAGAGGGGAGACTGAGCTCCCTGTGCCCTGCCCTGGTGGGAAAGGATGGGGAGCGGGTGACGAGCGCCGTGCTCATCCGAGTGTGCAGGTTTGGGCTGTGACATGGTGCTGGGCAGGAGACCTCTGGGCCAGGCTGTGGCTGGTGCCAGGATGAGGGCAAGAGGCAGCTGGTGCAACGTGTGGTGCCAGCCTGGGAAGGGTGGGGGAGGCCTATGGGGGGTTGCTGCTGGATGTAGATGTTGAAGTGACAAGACTTGGGGCTGGGCTTCTCAGGGCTTGCACCCAGGGCACTGAATTTCTCTGTCAACCTGTTTACCAGCTTTGTGCTCTGCTCCACAAGACCTGACTGGCAGCCCACACACTGTCCCCCAGGAGCCCTCCTGGGTCTGTGTCAGGCTGTCCCTCCTCTGCCTTCAGTGAAGGCAGAGTCTGGGGCAGCCCTCACTGCTCCAGCTGAAGCTCAGCCGGGCAGAGGCTCCATTTGATCCTCATTCAAACGAGCGCTGGGCTCAGGGTGTCTGGGTGCTTCATCCACATGAGCTGCAGCGGGTAAATAAACAGGGCTCTGCTTTCAAAGGCCTTCACGATTCATTAACTTCAAAGGAATGAGCTCTCTATTTTCTTAGCAGGTTGGTTGCTCCAGAGGCTGCTGAAGGTAGCGACTGCTCATGCTGGGAAGCTGGGACGGCCGCTGCAGGACCGGGTGTCATGCCCTGAGGGGCAAAGGGACAATCCAAGTTGGAGTTACCCCAGGGGAGGAGAGCAGGGTGAGGAAATAGACAGGCGAGGGCACTCTGCAGCTTTCCCTGCCCTGAAATGCTGCTCTGTAGGTGGCATCGAGCCAGTGGCATGCTCGGGGCACCACTGGGCAGAGTGTGCATGACCAGGGTGTGTAGCAGACCTGTGCCTGCTCTAAGGAAGCCTCCCCATCTTTCCACAGGGCTGAAGGCAGTGTGGTCTTGCCCGCCTGTGCCATCCTCCCGTGGGTGAGGAGCTCTGCCCTGTGAACAGGACTTGCCCTGGAGGCTGCTCCCCGCCCCAGCTGTCCCCTTGGCCAGGGCACTGGATTCCTGCTCTGATTGTGCAGGTGCTGGGGCTGTGCCAGAGGGATCGCTGCCCCTCCGCAATGCCCCTGCTGGGCACAGCTCAGGAGCTAACCTTTCATCTGGCAGCCCCAGGAATAACTCAGAGCCTTGTGTAATTCCAGCCTCCTGGAACCCCAAGGGGGAAAAAAAATCGCTGTCCTGGGATAACCCTCAGTGTCAGGCCTGCTTGGGAAACCTATTTTCTGAGGCAGCAAAGCCCCATTGTGGACAGGTTTATTGGGCTCTTATTTTGGGATGGGCTGTGCTGCTCAGCTAAGGTCCTGAACTTGTGCAGAAGAGGCCACAGCAGGGCCATGTGCCAGCAGGGTCAGCACAATGGGCACAGCTCATGCTTGTCCCCCCTGCAGCCACAGCACAGCCTGGGCACTGTGGGGACATGTGCTGGACATCATCACTGCCCAGCTGGTGAGAGCCATGCTCTTGGCAGTGCCCTGCTCCATGCCAGGGGCTCTGATGCCCACAGGACATGGGTCTGCCAGCTTGTGCCAAGGAAGATGCTCAGGAAGAAGCAGCTCCAGGTGGCTGGAGGCTGGTAAGGAGGTTCCTTGCTGGGGGACAGAACTGGGGGCCAGTGGCCATGGGAGCTGAGTGGCTGTGCCTGCCTGGTTTGATGAGAGAGGTGCTGTGGCTGTTGCTGAGACTGGAAGACCTCAGCACTTGGTGGTGAAAGGAGGGTCTCTTATCCCCCAGAAGAGGGGCAGCTCCCAGTGGCTGAGCAGTCCCCAGCTAGCCCCTGGCTGTCTCTCTGAGGTCTGAGGTGCTAAGAATACATTTGGGACAGCTACAAATATCCCAAGTGATGAACTGACCCTTCCCAACAGCTCCACCACCATAGAAACAGGAGCCAAACAAACAGGCAGGGGCAGCTCTCCCCCCAGCAGAGGCTTTGTCTGTCGAACCTCTGCTTCCCCTGTTAATTGTTTTGTTCCTTCTTGGATTAATTGGTGAATTGCTGTGGGGACACACAGTGCCCAGCTTTTCAGCCACGTCCTGTTGGTAACCCTTTGCCCTCTGTTGGTATCTGGGCACACACAATGTGGGGGCAATCTCCCCTCCTGAGTGTGCTTGCTGGTGCTCAGCTGGGGGTGGACACCTCCTGCCTGGTAAATCCAGGCCTGGTTGGGGCTGGAAGAGACCTTAAAGCTCACCTAATTCCAACCCCCCTACCATGGGCAGGGACACCTCATGCTAGACCAGGTTGCTCAGGGCTCCATCCAACCCAGCTTTGAACACTCCCAGGGTTGGAGCCTCCACAGCTTCTCTGAGCAAGCCGTGGAAGGACATTTAGGCAGCAAATCCGACTTCCAGCAGGGTTAGAAGGTTGAAGAGTGAAATTAAAACCCTCCCATGTTTCCACCTAGGAGCTTTTTTTTCCTTTCCTGGATTAATTTCCCAGATGCCCTGCCCAGAGCTGATTTCCTATCACAGGACTCATCCTGCGCCGCAGCACCAGCCTGGTTGCAGCTCCATCCATCCCTTCCCCCTTCCTTCCCTCCCTTCCCACCTGGGTTGCACTCGGCTGGATGTGCAGCGGCGCCCAGCTTCATGTTGGTTGCCCTAAACCCACCCACGTTAGCCACGGAGTCCCCAAGGGCCAGAAATGCTGCGGTAACACCTAAAAACCCATCCCCGGCTCCCATCGCCCCCCCGCCAGGATCCGCGCAGAGCTGTGAGCCGCGGCGAGAGAGCGCCGGGAGGAAGCCTTCATCAATCCTGCGGCGCTCAGCTTCCCCGCGGCCGCCCCGGCGCTGTCTGGCAGGAGCGAGCCCCGGCTGTCATCGGCGGATCAGACCGGGCTGAAGCTCGACAGGCCTGTGGAAAAACACGGGGTGACATCAGGCAGAGACACCCAGCCACTGATTCATCTCCGAGGTCAGCGGCTGCTTTATTTAGCGCCAGGCAGGGGGTTGAGGCGGGGATTTTACGGGGCTGGAGCAGCGTGCGGTGCCTGTCCCACATCCCCCGAGCTGCTTGTTGAGGACACCTCCACCTCCTCCAGACACTGATGGAGAGGCTGAAACGGAGCTGAGGAGTACCAAAGCTCATCCTACACCAGACCCTAGCTGGAGAGGTTGAAATGGGGATCAGGAGCACCAAAGCTCTTCCTACACCAGACCTTAGCTGGGGAGGCTGAACTGGGGCTGAGGAGCACCAAAGCTCATCCTACACCAGACCCTAGCTGGAGAGGCTGACCTGGGACTCGGGGCACCAGAGCCAAGCCTACACCAGACTTAGCTGGGGAGGCTGAACTGGGGCTGAGGAGCACCAAAGCTCATCCTACACCAGACCGAGCTGGAGAGGCTGAAACGGGGCTCAGGAGCACCAAAGCTCATCCTACACCAGACCCTAGCTGGAGAGGCTGAAACGGGGCTCAGGAGCACCACAGCCAAGCCTACACCAGACCCTAGCTGGAGAGGCTGACCTGGGGCTCAGGAGCACCGCAGCTAAGCCTACACCAGACCCTAGCTGGAGAGGCTGACCTGGGGCTCAGGAGCATCAGAGCCAAGCCTACACCAGACTTTAGCTGGAGAGGCTGGCCCAGAGGCTGACCCAGCTGGGAGGCTGAACTGGGCCTCAGGAGCCAAGCTCATCCTACACCAGACCCTAGCTGGAGAGGCTTAACTCAGGAGCACCAGAGCCCTAGCTGGAGAGGCTGAAACGGGGCTCAGGAGCACCACAGCCAAGCCTACACCAGACCCTAGCTGGAGAGGCTGACCTGGGGCTCAGGAGCACCGCAGCTAAGCCTACACCAGACCCTAGCCGGAGAGGCTGACCTGGGGCTCGGGGCACCACAGCCAAGCCTACACCAGTCCCTAGCTGGAGAGGTTGAAACGGGGCTCAGGAGCACCAGAGCCAAGCCTACAGCAGTCCCGAGCTGGAGGAGCCAGTACCACTGTGGCCCTGGTGTGCTTTCTCCCAGTTTCCAGCAGCTTTCTTTGCTCCTGGAGCTTTTCCTCGCTCTCCTCAGCAAGGACAGCTCAGCTCCCCCTGAAACGCAGCCCATCAGACTTGAAATGTTTTGTGAAAACTCTGTCGAGCTCTGGGGGGGGGGGGGGAAGGGAGGGTGGTCCCCAGGGCACAAAGCCGCCCTGATTCCTTCATTGCCAAACAACCTTTTCCATTCCCAACGACTTTTTTTGTTCTGAGGCGGCGAACGTTTTCGTTCCACCTTCTGATGTGAAAACAAAAGCGCAGTTAAAATAATAGGCTGAGGGTTTATCAGCTGAAGCATTTCAAGCCATCCCCACCTCTGGGTTTTCTTTTGCAGATAACCTGGGAAGGTCGGGGTGGGCGATCCTGAACTGGAACAGAAACTGCTGTCAAAATGTTTTGCAAAGGCAGAACTTTGCCTCTGCTGCCAAGCGGTGAGTGGCCAAGGAAGCAAAAAAAAAAACCCCAACCAACCACCACACCAAAAACCAACAACGAACCCCCCCCGCCCCCATCCTATCAGGTAATATCTTTAGCATCGTTTTCCAAATGGAGATTTCCCCCCCCCCCCCCCCCAATACCAGTGGGGAAATAGCTCCAAATCCCCCCCACACTGATTAATACAAGTGGGGCTAGCTCCGATCCTGTTGACACTTTGGACCGCGGAGCTCCTGCGATCGTTGACACTTTGGACCGCGGAGCTCCTGCGACCGTCGGCTGGGCTCTGGCTGGAGCGATCAGGCTTAATTAGTGCCTCCTCTCCGGGGCTGTGGGCTGTCGCTGGCAGTGCAAGGGAGGATTTATGCTTCCTTTTCCGCGGAGTAGGATCGTTGCCTGAGCATTCGGGAAAATCATTGCACTGATGGAAGGCAAATTCCTTGTCCTCCACAGCGATAGCCGGGGGGGGCTGCTGCTGAGCCGCCGGGGCCGCTGCCTGGCAGCAGCGGTGATCCACTGCTGGTGTCCCCAGCCCCGGGGCTCTCAGGCATGGGGTCCACGTTCACCCAGACAAGGTGAGAAGTCCTCCTGTTCTCTGCCCAGAGCTGTGAGATTGGCTCACCGAGTGGGACCCTGCTTGTACCACACTCAGGCACACCAGGCAGGACAGTGGCCGGAGCTGCTCGGCCTACGCAGATGGGGTGGGATGGGGTGGGGTGGGGTGGGGTGGGATGCTGCTTCCCATGTGCTTTTGGATGAACAGGAGGTGGCAGAGGCTCAGCCAGAGCAGGACAGGCAGCATCCCTGCCCACTCCCTGGCAGTGGGTGCTGGGCCCCCCTGGGAGCTGTATGTGGGCTAGGGATGGGGCACGGCTGCCGTGCATGCCCATGCCTGCAGCTTGGGGCTTTCTGTGCCTCAGCCCCGGGGGCTCAGCAAGGCACGGGCTGGGCTCAGACCTGCTGTGCTGGTGGGGAGGAGAGCTTTGTCCAGCCTGGGCTAGGCCTGAGGTGGAGCTGGCAGCAGCACCCGGGAGGACATGGCTGAGAGAACTGCTCTGCCAGAGCCCTGCAGCACAAGGTGTGAGCTGATGGGCAGGGTCGTGGTGGAACAAAGGGCTGGGAGCTTTAGTTTGCCTTTTGGATCCAGCAGCAGCAGCTTCCCAGATCCACAGTGTAGAGATTCTGGCTGCTCTCAGGAGGGATCTGGTTGCTGGTGTCCTGGCACAGCACAATCCCCCTTTAGCTTTGGCACTGCTGACCCTCCATGCAGCAGCAGTCTGGCACTCCCCACCACAGGGCCAGGGGATGCTTTCTTGAGCCTTCTCCTTTTCCAAGCACCCAGTGTGGCTGTTCCACGCTGTGTCCTCTCCAGCACCCCTCTGGAGTGGACACAACCCGCCCAGAGAGCTGCTCCACAAAGGCAGGCAGCGAGCAAGAGCACAGCCTGTGTCAAGGCTGCTCTGAGCTGTGAAACCACAGCTCCCAGCAGGGCCTGGGAGGAGACCCTCTGGATCCCTGACTGCTTCCCTGCTGGGTACTGCACCCTGCCTCCCTGAACCCTCCCTGGCAGCCAGCATTGCCCTTTGTCTCCCTTCTGAGTTGCTGAGGTCCCCTTTGAGGGGATGGTAGAGATGGCTGCTGGGGATAGGGATGGCTGGGGCCTGGGGGTGGTGTGCACAGGTCTCTTAGGTGTGTTCAGCTGTGCAGGGGCATGCTGTGCAGGGGCATACAGCTAGGTGTGCAGGGGCGTGCAGGGTGCAGGGGCGTGCAGGGGGGTGCAGGGGTGCAGGGGCGTGCAGGGGCGTGCAGGGCGTGCAGGGGGGTGCAGGGGGTGCAGGGCGTGCAGGGGCGTGCAGGGGCGTGCAGGGGGTGCAGGGGGGTGCAGGGGCGTGCAGGGGCGTGCAGGGGCGTGCAGAGGGGTGCAGGGGGCGTGCAGGGGCGTGCAGGGGGGTGCAGCAGGGGGTGCAGTGCAGGGGGTGCAGGGGCAGGGGTGTGCAGGGGCGTGCAGGGGGCTGTGCAGGGTGCGTGGCAGGGGCATGGGGTGTGCAGAGCTGTGTGTACATTTTCCAAGTGCCCACTTACCAAGCCCCCTCTAGCATGAGGGTTGTGGCTCTTAACTAATGAGTATCTCTTTGTTGCTTCGAGAATGACCCTCTTGGAGGGCAGGAGGAGTGGGGACCTCTCTCTTCTCTTTGTCACCCAGCCCTGAGCAGTCTCGTTCCGTGTGTTCCACCGGGGACCACTCTCAGCGTTCTGTGACTGCCCTCACCCCCCCGGGGCACGGGCTGGCCTCAAGCTCGAAGGGCACAGCTGGCATCCCTGGTTCTTGCCCGGTGGTGACGTTTGGCAGTTCCTTGCATCCTGGCTGCTTGGAGTCAGGTGAGGATGGAGGCAAAGAGAGCCAGGCTGAAATGCAGGCTACCGATCTGAGTCGCTGTCAGGAGCCCTCTCCGCATTGTGCCTCGCATGAAAGATGCTGCTGGGGGGGGTGTCAGAGGTTAACTTTTATCTGCAGCTCAGCAAGAGGCCACAGAGTTTTCAGCCATTAAAAAAAAAAAGAAGAAGAAGAAGAAATATGTTTTAAATATCAGGAAAAGTATAAAAAAAGGAGAGGACAAACTCTGGGCCCTGGTCCCTTGCTATTATTAATGGAGGGAAATTTGATGGAAGTCTGTGGAAGCTTCTGATTTACTCTTGTGTGAGATTGGCCAGAAATAGCCCAAAGCATCTCATTGCTGCTGCCTGGATTCAGCCACACAGCAGAGAGCTATTAATGCTCCCTTTTGCTGCCTTTGCTCCGTGCATCCTGCGAGGCAGGAGGAAGCTGGATTATGCCTGCGAGTGTCCCAGTGTCATGCTAGGTGGGATAATGAAGTGTGGCTAAATTGGATCAGCTTTTCAGTTGCCAGCCTCTCTGAAATCCAACAAGGAGCCCGGGCAGCAAGCTGTGCTTTCAGCCCTGGTGTGCCCAGGGCAGAGCTATTGTGGAGATGATGATATGGAGCAGGTGGAGAGGGGGGGGGGGGGAAATAAAGAGGATATAAAGGTAGAGATCTTTGTTAACCTGGAAATTGGACAGCTCTGGTTTGCTTGGGGCTCTCCCCCCGCCCTCCCCCCTCTCCCCCATGCCTTCAAAATGTCTGGTCTGGTGCAAATCCTCTGCTCGAGGAATGGAGATGTCATGGGGCAGCCTCTCCCCTGGCTCGCTGGTGGCTTGCTTTTGACCTGATTATTCAGTTAACCCTGGGGGCTGAGGAGCGTGGCTCAGGAAGCACCCGGGAGGAATGTGGAGAGGACCCTTTTGTTGGACACCCGAAGGTTTGTGTTTCCATGGAAATGGAGGGTTTGATCCCGAGCCACTGGAGAATAGCGAGAGATCCCCCTTGATAGCAGGGATAGCAAACCTGGAAGTGGAGGCGGCTCCCCAGCTCTTCTGCTGTCTGGCATGGCAGGACGCCCCTTCCCCTTCCCTGCCCAGTGTCTGTGCCCTGAGGAGCAGCCCTTGCGCTCCTGGTGGGCTCTGGTCTGCATCCTGGTGATGGATCCCGGCTCCAAGGGCACTGCTGTCTCTTCTGGAAGCTGCAGGCTGTGGCTCCCCGAGGGTTCAGCCAGAGCCTGGGTGTTGTGTGGCTAAGGTGACGGCCGCCTGTGCTGCTGGGGTGGCACAGGGTGGGTGGAGGATCAGCTCTAAGCACACCCACGGCTGGACCACAGCAGCTTCCTGGTCCTGCCTGGTGAGATGCTTCGGGAGCGGCCGGGAGCCAAGGGGAGCCCAAATCCCTGCAGCTGGTGGAGAGCCGAGCCCCTTCCCCGCGCAGGCAAGAGGGGTTCGGCCCGACGCTTTACCATGAGATTCCACAGGGACCGGGAGCATATCCCAGCCCCTGGGGACCCTGGGGCTGCTCTGTGCGCAGGGGGGCTGCAGGCAGCAGAGCCGCTCCGCGGGCGGGTGTCCGGATTTTCGCTGGAGTTCCCGGGAGCCTAATCCTGTTAAGGGCTGAGCGTCTGATTCAGCTGTCCTGCTATATGGCTAATCCTGCCAGCAGGAGCCTGCATTATCCCATTGCTGGGGGAGGCGCCGCGGCCCCTCCAGGCACTGGGGTCACTGGGGGGTCTCCAGCCCCTTCACCTTCCCTGCAGGCAGCCCAGGAGCCCCCACCACTGGCCCTGCTCCCCTCCCTTTGGGAAGCGAGCCCCTGGAAAGCCCGGGAATTGTGTGCAGCCCCGGGAGCCCTGCAAGGCTGCGTGGGCTCCTTTGAACCTTCCTGAGCAGCTTATGGCCACGGGCGTTCTGGGGGGCACCCGCCTGGCACCCAGCAGGCACTCCATTGAGGCTGACCCCGGAGCGTGGGGAAATCCCAACTTTGATCCCATTGTCGGCCCTGGGGCTGCAGCCTTCAATGGCTTCACAGACAGGGAGATAATTTCACTCATTACCTGCACATTGCCAGCCCCCCCGTGCTGCTCTGCCTCACCTCCTCCTTCCCTCCGTGGTCTCCTCCTGGCCTGGCAGGGTTTTCACCCTGCTGCTGGTGCTGGCAGGATGCAGGCTGGTGGGGTTTGTGTCACCAGAGGCTGCCTTGGTTTCTTGGAGGATTGAAAATGCTCTTAAAAGGGAAAAAAAAAAAAGAAAATAGAAGATTTTAGTTACCAATCTCCTTGGGCAGAATGTGGCTTCAGCCATCTCTCCTCTGAAACCAGCAAAAGCAAATCCACCCAGTGCTGGGAGCTTGTGAAAGAAGTGTGGAGCCTTCAGCACCTCTGAGAGGAGGCAAAGAATCACAGAATCCCCAAGGTTGGAAGAGACCTCCAAGGTCACCAAGTCCAACCTGGCACCACAGGCCTCCTGACTAACCATGGCACCAAGGGCCACATCCAGTCCCCTCTTGAACACCCCCAGGGATGGTGACTCCACCACCTCCCTGGGCAGCACATCCCAATGGCTAACAACTCTCTCTGGGAAGAACTTTCTCCTCACCTCCAGCCTAAACTTCCCCTGGCACAGCTTGAGACTGTGTCCTCTTGTTCTGGTGGTGGTTGCCTGGGAGAAGAGACCAACCCCCTCCTGGCTCCAACCTCCCTTCAGGGAGTTGGAGAGAGCAATAAGAAGACTGTGGGAAGCCCACAGCACCAGGGCCCAGCAGAGTCCAGAGTGCAGCTGCCCTTCCTCTGCTCCATTTGGGCCATTCTCTTCTTTCAGCTTTGGCCCCAACCCATCCCCTGAGCGGATGCCAGCGTTCAGCCCCAGCACTACCCATTTCATCACTCTCTCCTCTAAACCTGAGACAGTGAATCTGGGGTTAAAAGCCTGAAGGAAAGCTGATAAATGTGTATAATATAAACTAGGGAAGAGTAAAAAATTCTGAAAACACTGGAGAAAGTAAATACAATAAATTTGGGGTGACATTTCTCTCCCTAACTCAGGTTTTCCAGCAGCAGCTGCCTGGCCCTCTAACAGCTCAGCACTCCACATCACCTCCAAGATGTCAAGGAGAGAGAGAGACTCTGGTGAAACACTTTTTTGTTTTGCTTGAGCTAACCAAGCGTGGGGAACCACAGCTCCTTCCTCACCTGGGTGTCCCATGGGGCCTGGCAGTGGTGTTGGGTGGGGGGCTGAGATCTGCTGCTTCCTCCCCAGGAGCCCTGGGCTGGCTGCCTGCCCAGCCCCACTGCCCTGCTCACTTCTTGTCTCTTCCAGGCTGGCTCTTCGAGAACCTTGCACGCCACAGCTACGTGCCCCTGAGCCAGCTCCCTGGTCTGGGGGCTTGGGTTTGCAAACCACAGAATCACCAAGGCTGGAAGAGACCTCCAAGATCATCGAGTCCAACCTGGCACCACAGACCCCATGACTCGACCATGGCACCGAGTGCCACATCCAATCCCCTCTTGAACACCTCCAGGGATGGGGACTCCACCACCTCCCTGGGCAGCACATCCCAATGGCTAACAACTCTCTCTGGGAAGAACTTTCTCCTCACCTCCAGCCTAAACCTCCCCTGGCACAGCTTGAGACTGTGTCCTCTTGTTCTGGTGGTGGTTGCCTGGGAGAAGAGACCAACCCCCACCTGGCTCCAACCTCCCTTCAGGGAGTTGCAGAGAGCAAGAAGGTCTCCCCTGAGCCTCCTCTTCTGCAGGCTAAGCAACCCCAGCTCCCTCAGCCTCTCCTCCCAGGGCTGTGCTCCAAACCCCTCCCCAGCCTTGTTGCCCTTCTCTGGACACCTTCAAGTCTCTCAATGTCCTTCTTAAACTGAGGGGCCCGGAGCTGGACACAGGACTCCAGGTGTGGCCTAACCAGTGCAGTGTACAGGGGCACAATGACCTCCCTGCTCCTGCTGGCCACACTATTCTTGATGCAGGCCAGGATGCCATTGGCCCTCTTGGCCGCCTGGGCACACTGCTGGCTCATGTTTAGGTTGCTGTCAATCAGCACCCCCAGGGAGGAATGATGGGAATGGCTCTGGTGGCTTCTCTGGCGGGCTGGAGGCGACTGCAGTGCTGCAGGAGAAGCTGTGAGCGAGGGGTCCTGCTCTGTTTGTGAGTTTTATCTTCTCTCAGTGAAACAGAAGAGATGAAGGCACCCACAGTCTGCATGAAGCTGGGCTGGAGCCTAGACTGGAAGCAAAAACCAAGAGTGCAGCCTAAGAGTGAAGGTGGCAAAGCATGTGGAGAGTGCTCCTGATCCTGCTGCCCGTCCTGAGCTGGATTCCATGGGAGGATGCTTGTGGGAAGACAGAATCCTGACACATCCTTGCAAAACCCTTCCCAGTTTGGGGGCACAGCCCAGAGCAGGGCAAAGCACTTTTGCTTTCCTTTGTTCCTCATCTAGGACAAGAGCTGTTGCTGGTTCAGCAAAGCACACTGAGAGCTCTGCTGGCCAGGTGGTGGTGGGCACTGGGCTCCTCCCTGCTGGTGGCTCACTCGCAGGGCACAGGAGAGCTCTCTGAGGTGCCCACAGAGCCCCTGCCGAGCTGCTCTGTGCCTTCAGCAGGGTCCTGTTTATCCAGCAGTGCCAGGGCACTTAAGCCCTTGATGAAGGTGAGCTCTGTGCCATGTTTACTGGCGGGTGTGTGACACTGGGCTAGGTGCCCACAGCGCCCAGGCTGAGCTCCCCAGAGCCATGGGGTGAGCGTGTGCCACCCGAATGACCTGTGAGTGCATGGCTCCCACCCAGCTCCAGCCTCTGGCTCCCCACCAGCTCCTCACCTCCTCAGGATTTTGCCTAAATGCTTTGCAAATCAGCCAGCAACCAATTCATCCCCTGAGCCTTCCGGAGGTGTCACTGTGAGGATGCCTCCGGCGTGTGGTGCACGGGGGCCTGCGTGCTGGGGGGATGCATGTGTGGTGTGTGGCAGGGGGCTTCCAGGGACAGTGCTTTATTCACAGTGGGTCAGACTTGGGCTTTCAGACCCTTCTCCCCTCCAGGGCAGTGTGGGCAAACTGGGGGAGAGCCTGAGCTGTTTAGCTGGTGAGGATTTTGTGCTTCAAACTTGTTCTCTTTGAATGGAGCTGGTTGAGCCACCGTGTGTCCCTTCCTTCCCCCCCAGCCTAACCAGGGCTTGTTTATTGGAGCTGACAGCAGAAACACAAGCAGTTGTCAGTTGCTTCTGCAAGAGTGGTGTCTACCAGCAGTGGAATGAACATGATGGAGCCAATGACTCAAACAGCTTTGAATTTTATATGCTCCCAGCTAACGGCTCCCAGATGTTCCACCGCTGCAGCCCCAGCAGAGAGCGGCTGGCTCAGTGTGGTGCCGGGCCCCAGGGTCCTGCTGGCTCTGGGAGCTGGCTGTGGGACCTGGCTTTGAGGAGCTGGCTGTGGAGCAGGGGCAGGACCCGGGATCAGGCCAATGCCCAGCTCTGCATCTGCCAGGGCAAGGATGGTGAAGGGGCTCTTGGTCCATGGCTGTCTCAGAGCTCTCATCAGAGCACATCCTCCTTGTTCAGCAGCTGGAGCCCTACTGTTGGTGTGGTCCAAGCCTTGGGGCTATCAGGAGATTGGAGCTCTGGGGCTGGTGCTACCGGCAGGCTTCGCAGGCAGCACTGAGCCAGACTCAAGAGCTATATGCAGAGATCAAAGCTAACCTGGATCTCTCGCTCTGCAGGAGGCTGTCATGAACAAATGGCTGCCCTTAGCTTGGAGCTCTCTCTGGTAGCCTGTTGGGAGGACCAAGCAGGAGGGGAAGTGGTGTTTCCTCAGCAAGCTGCAGGCTCTCTAAAGCAGCCCAGCAGCTCCTGCAAATCGTGCACGGTGCAAACGTGTGCAGCTTTGTTGCCAGAGGTGCTGTGGGAACTCGGGGAGCAGCTAGAGCTCGAGTGAAGCTCTTGCAGACCACCTTCTCCCCGGGCACCCGGGCTGCCGGCTGCACCTTCTCCCATTTGCCAGCAGGCGCTGCCAACCCATCCGCCCAGCTCCCGCTGGCGCAGCAGCACGGCAGCGGCAGCGTGAGACCGTCGGGGAGCTTGAACAGGACCTACATGGTGAAGAGCTCATCTTGGAGTCATTTCCCACAGCCTTGCTTGCTGCTACTGCTGTTACACCCGGGGCTGAACTGGGGGAAGGCTTTCGTCCTGTGGTTTCTGCTTGCAGAGCTCCGTCGGGGCTGCTGCTGCCTTCCCTTCGCTGCTAAGGGACCGTTTGGCTTGGTGCAGCTCTCCAAAGACCACCACCCACCTTGTGCCCCTCCCAGTGCAGAAGGAAGTGATGGGAAGGCTGTTGCCTCATGCAAAGCCCCACGTCTGGCTGGCAAAGCGACTCCCACCGTCTCTCCTGTGGTCTCCCTTCCTGGCACATCGTCTCCCTCCCTGCCTTTAGCCAGACTTGGCAGCTGGTCCCTCCTTGTGTCAGCACCTGGGGATGCCAGGCACCTGGGCACGGCTCTGGGCTGAGGCTCTTCAAGCAAGCACGTGGCACATTCCTGAGTGGCTGAGACTGGGAATAGTTCCCCAGCCCAGGAGGAGTTTGGCATCCCAACCACTGGGCAATAAAGTGCAGCCGTGGTGGTGGCTGGCATCTGGCCCTGCACCAACTGACATGCCAGAGCCTCACAGCCGTGCCCAGGCCAGCAGTCTGCTCCCAGGGGAATTCTGACCTTGTGTGTTTTCAATCCCCAAGTGGAACCTGAGCCCAGAGCAGGCAAAAACAGCAGCCAGTGAAGGTGAGGCAGCCCAGTGCTCAGTGCCACATGTGCCTTGCTGTGGCCAAGACTGGCAGCAGCAGCACCAGACCTCTCCTTTAGTGGTGCCCATCATTTCCAGAATGCTGGGAGCACGGGCTGGTGTGTGCCAGGGGGCACGAGCTGCTGCTCTGGCTTCTCTCTCCTGGAGAGTGCTGCTTTGTCCTGGCACAGGGCTGTGGCACTGACCCCTGTTCAAACCCCTTATGCTCCTGGGCAGAGGTGGCCCCCCAGCAGATGCCAACCTTGTCCTGTGCTGGCAATCCCCTGTATGATGTCTTCAGCTGCTTCCCATCTGCTACTTCCTTGGATTAATTTGCCAAAGAAACTCCTGATAGGAACTCAGCACCATCAGAGCTGTGCTCCAGGCCCGGCCCCTGGGTGCCCTGACAGCTTTTGCTGCCATTGCACTTCTGCTGCAGCAACTCTTCAGCAGGAGCAAGCTGGCTGCAGAGGGTCTTGGAGGGCACCCTCTGAGCTGGGGAGGGGACAGGAGCTGGGGTCAGCCCCGGGGGTGATCCTACAGGGACTGGCTGTTTGCTGGGAGGCAGCACCCGGTGCCAGGGCCATGCTGGGGTGTGGTGTCCTGGGCCATGCTGGGGAAGGGACCTGTTGGAAAAGTGATCTTATTGCCCTTCCCTGTCCCACAGAGATCTCTGCTGGCAGCACTCCTGGCTCCAGCTGCCACCACTGTCCCAGGCAGGAGGAGGGGACATGCTGCTGCTGCAGGCATGGAGCTGCTGGAGAAGACAACTGCTGCAGGGGGGTGAGTCTGTACCCACGTGTGTGCATGGGCACATCCCTGCCGTGCCAGGGAGGTGCTGCCGACCCAACTCACTGTCCTGGGCACAGACTGCATCCTGCTGCCCCTGGGTGTGGCCAGAGACGTCCCTGTGTCCAGACAGGACTCAGCACATACTAGTGGGCAGATCTGAACCTGCCTGTGGGGTCATGACCACATTCTCACCAACAACAGGTCCAGGGGACCCTCATCAGTGAGGAGCTGCATTTAATCACACTCTCTGTAAGCATGAGGGCAGACTGTGCCAGCAGAGGGGTGACTGGCGATGCCCACCTTGTGGCTCTGGCTTAGACACAGGCAGCAGTCAGGGACAGGAGCTGGGGTCACAGGAGCTGCGCAGCAGGGATGGAGTTTGTGCCCAGGGTCTCACCTGGCAGCCGGTGGCACTGGCAGAGAGGAAAGCTCTAACTCTGAGCTTGGCTGCCTCTGCCTGAGGGAGCATCCCTGTGCCTTCCCCCACGGGGGGTCCTGGACACGGGGAATCCCCACCGGGGGTGGCTACCGGGGCGCTCTGGGACCGTGAAGTGGGAACGGGTCGCAGCGCTGGGTGCTGGCAAAGCCCCATTTCATTGCACTGGCGGCGGGGATCCCTGCGGGGGGCTGGGGGTGCCTTCTCCTGCAAGGGGAGTACCCAGCCAGGGTGGAACCCACGCCCCCCGGGGTGCCGCAGCGCGGGCGTTCGCGGCAGGCAGGCTCCGGGGACGCGGGGAGGGGACGGAGCCGCAGCGCGACCTGGTGGTACCGGCCGCGGCTGGAGCCGGGACACCGGGGACAGCCAGCAGCGGAGTGAGGAGACAGAGGAGGGCAACGAAGCTGGTGAGGAGCAGCTGAGGGACCTAGAATTGTTCTCCTGGAGAAAAGGAGGCTGAGGAGAGACCTTCTGCCCTGAAAGGAGGCTGGAGCCAGGTGGGGGCTGGTGTCTTCTAAGGAACAAGTGATGGGACAAGAGGAAACGTCCTCAAGTTGCACCAAGGAGGTTTAGGTTGGACCTGAAGTACAATTTCTTCTCCAAAAGGGTTGTCAAGGCCTGGCCCAGGCTGCCCAGGGCAGTGGTGGAGTCCCCATCCCTGGAGAGATTGCCAGGCATTGTGGATGTGGTGCAGAGGGACATGGTTTAGTGGTGACCTGCAGTGCTTGGGCTGATGCTTGGACTCAATGATCTTGCAGGGTGGTTTTGGATGGAGAAGACCTTTGATTCTATGACATCTCTGCACTTTTGCCCCAGGTTCCCTTCATAGACTCACAGAATGTTGTTTTGCTGCAAGGGACCTGAAAGATCATCTAGTTCCAGCCCCCTTCCACGAGCAGGGACCCCTTCCACTGGACTGGATTGCTCCAAGCCTCATCCAGCCTGGACCTGAACCCTTCCAGGGATGGGGCATCCACACCCTCTGCAGGAAACCTCTTCCAGTGCCTCCCCATCCTCACTGTGAAGAGTTTCTTCTTTCTAACTCTAACCTCAATCTGCCCTTCTGAGCTCTGCTGTGTTAGCCTGACATGGTGAGGAATGTTGTGGGCAGGTGGATGCCCCCCTGACAATGCTGCTTTCCTCTCAAAATATCGTGTTCTGAGGTGTCTTTG
>JAAWVA010000041.1:103993-129099 GCA_015227895.2 Colaptes auratus | reverse complement strand
CCTGCTCTGCCTCAAGGATTAAGTTTTCATCCTTCATGATGAGCTGCTCCTCCAGGCAACATTTTCCAAGGGGAAAAAGGAATCTCTGGGATTTTGCTTTTAAGAGCTTATGTTGCTCAGCATCTGTGTGTGTTTGTGCCACAGCCAGCAGCTTCCCCCCACGCTGGGCTGATCTGTCACATCCCAGGGCAACACCACCAGCAGGGTGGGTCTGCTGGGGGGGCGGCTTGGGGGGGGACAGGCCCCATCCCTGGGTGGCTCATGGCCCTTCCTCCCCCTTGCATCCTGCATTCTCCTCTGGTGGAAGGACATCCACAGCAGCCCTGGGCTGGCTGGAGGGTCTGGCCCCACTGCCCTTGGGACCAGGGGGCTTTGCCCCACTAGTGCAGGGTGCCCTCTGGGATGGGGGGGAAGGAAGGAGCTCAGCCTTGCTCATGGCTGTGGAAGTCACTGTCTGAGCCAGCATCACCAAACGCTGCTGCTCTCCACCTGAGGCTGTCCTGCTGCATCTTGGTGACCACCACCAGGCTCCCGCGGGGCCAGGGCTGAGCTGGCTGAGCTCTCACCCCCTACTGCCACAAGACCTCAGCCACTTACAAGGGGTTTACACCACGCCTGGAGGCTTGGCCTTGAAAGCATTTGGCTGTGGAGCAGCTGCTGAACAAGGTTTGTGCTTTCATTGGCAACAGCTCTTGTTAGGAAATCCGTGTCAGGAGCTCGTCTGAGCCCAGCCAATTAACACAGGGCAAGCCCCATGGCTAGTGTCAGCCCCCCCCAATAACCCAAGTCTGGAGTCACAACGGGGGAGACATCAGCATGGCCTGGGAAGAGTAACTGCTGCCTGTTCAGCCTCAGCATCTGGGCTGCTGCTGCTCAGGGGGCAGCCTGGGGTCACCAGGAAACAGCCAGGGCACAGGCTGCCAGCGCGGGGACACCCCAGGGCATGGCCATCTTCTCACTGGCCTCAGGGGATAGGAGGAGAGCAAACAGCCTGAAATTGTGCCAGGGGAGGTTTAGGCTGGAGATTAGGAACTATTTCTTTGCTGCAAGAGTGGTCCGGGATTGGAACAGGCGGCCCAGGGAGGTGATGGAGTCACCATCCCAGGAGGGGGTTCAAGAAATGTGTGGACTGGGGGCCCTGGTTTAGTGGCCATGGGGGTGGTGGACTGATGATTGGACTTAATGATCTTGGAGGCCTTTTCCAACCAAAACCATTCTGTGAGTCTATGAAGCAGAGGCAGAAGGCCCTGGAAGCCACCCTGTCCTCACCTCTGTTTACATCTTGGGAACCCCAGAGAGGGACATGGGGCAGAACTTCAGCCACCTGCACTCCCCAGCTGATGAGCAGCAGATTCATGTGGTAAGTCAGCCCTGAGTCAGCCCCTGCTTGCTCTCCACACACTCAGCACCTCTCATTCTAGGACTCCTGGGGGAGAACACCAAGACATGCTCCAGGAGAGACAGGAACTTCCCTGTTCCCTTGCCTGCTGCCATTAGATGCAGGAATGCAGCTGTGGAACCTGCTGCTGGCTGCCTCTTGGATGTTCTGAGTGGCCACCACAATGCTGCTGGGAAAGAAACCACCAGCACCTCCCACTGCTTCCCGGGGGGAGCCGGCAGCAGCTCCCACTGCTTCCCGGGAGGAGCCGGCAGCAGCTCCCACTGCTTCCCGGGGGGAGCCGGCAGCAGCTCCCACTGCTTCCCGGCGGGAACCGCAGCAGCTCCACTGCTTCCCGGGGGGAGCCGGCAGCAGCTCCCACTGCTTCCCGGCTGAAAGCGGCAGCAGCTCCCACTGCTTCCCGGGGGGAGCCGGCAGCAGCTCCCACTGCTTCCCGGCGGGAACCGGCAGCAGCTCCCACTGCTTCCCGGGGGGAGCCGGCAGCAGCTCCCACTGCTTCCCGGCTGAAAGCGGCAGCAGCTCCCACTGCTTCCCGGCTGAAAGCGGCAGCAGCTCCCACTGCTTCCCGGGGGACCGCAGCAGCTCCCACTGCTTCCCGGCTGAAAGCGGCAGCAGCTCCACTGCTTGCCCCGGCAGAAGCGGCAGCAGCTCCCACTGCTTCCCGGCGGAACGGGCAGCAGCTCCCACTGCTTCGGGGAGAGCCGGCAGCAGCTCCCACTGCTTCCCGGGGGAGCCGGCAGCAGCTCCCACTGCTTCCCGGGGGGAACGGGCAGCAGCTCCCATGCTTCCCGGCGGGAAGCGGCAGCACTCCCACTGCTTCCCGGGGGAGCCGGCAGCAGCTCCCACTGCTTCCCGGCGGGAAGCGGCAGCACTCTCCCACTGCTCCCCCCGGGGGGAGCCGCAGCACTCCCACTGCTTCCCGCGGAACCGGCAGCAGCTCCCACTGCTTCCCGGGGGGAGCCGCAGCAGCTCCCACTGCTTCCCGGGGGGAACGGGCAGCAGCTCCCACTGCTTCCCGGCGGGAAGCGGCAGCAGCTCCCACTGCTTCCCGGGGGAGCCGGCAGCAGCTCCCACTGCTTCCCGGCGGGAAGCGGCAGCAGCTCCCACTGCTTCCCGGGGGGAGCCGGCAGCAGCTCCCACTGCTTCCCGGGGGGAGCCGGCAGCAGCTCCCACTGCTTCCCGGCGGGAACCGGCAGCAGCTCCCACTGCTTCCCGGCAGCTTGGTTTTGGTTTTCTTTTAGAACCCCCTGAAGGACTCGAGCAGAAGCTGCAGAGCTCCAACGCGAACGGGAAAGCACATCGAGAACAGGCTCTGAGAGGCAGCACTGCAGATCCTGCCCCCCAGCCCCTCACCCAGGCATGGCAGCAGGGTCTGTATCACACATGCAGCCACCGCTCTTGTGGGTATTAGAGAGCCTAAATCTGATTAAAGCCTTTTCTATCCCCACCAGTGGTCCATTCCAGAAACCAGCTCACCCAGGAGGCCGACTTCCATTTCATCCCCGAAGTCTAATTAAAGCCATTAGTGTATTCCTTGTCTTTCTGATAAGATCAAAGCATTCCAAGGGCCAGTCATTACCTTATTTTGAAGACAATTAACCAACGCCCAGCATCGATTTGTTCAGCCTCCAGCTGCAGGCATTTATCTCTGTCTATCAGGGGCTAATCGCTACCATCAGCCTGGCTCTCAGCTGACAGCTCCTGCTTCCCCTGCTGGCTTCCACCCCTGCCTTCAAAGTCACATCCAAGGCAGTGCCAGGATAGAATAGAATAGGATAGAGCAGAATAGAATTGAATTGGATAGGATAGGATAGGATAGGATAGGATAGGATAGGATAGGATAGGATAGGAGATTAGAATAGAATAGAGTAGAATAGAATAGAATAGAATAGACCAGACCAGGTTGGAAAAGATCTTTGAGATCATCCAGTCCAACCTGTCACCCAGCACCATCTAATCAGCTAAACCATGGCACCAAGGGCCTCATCCAGTCTCTTCCTAAACACCTCCAGGGATGGGGACTCCACCACCTCCCTGGGCAGCACATCCCAATGGCCAATTACTCTTCCTGGGAAGAACTTTCTCCTCACCTCCAGCTTAAATCTCCCCTGGCACAGCCTGAGACTGTGTCCTCTTGTTCTGCTGCTGCTTGCTTGGGAGAAGAGACCAACCCCCTCCTGGCTACAACCTCCCTTCAGGGAGTTGGAGAGAGCAAGAAGGTCTCCCCTGAGCCTCCTCTTTCCAGGCTCAGCAACCCCAGCTCCCTCAGCCTCTCCTCCCAGGGCTGTGCTCCAGACCCCTCCCCAGCCTTGTTGCCCTTCTCTGGACATGTTCAAGTCTCTCAATGTCCTTCTTAAATTGAGGAGCCCAGAACTGGACACAGGACTCAAGGTGTGGCCTAACCAGTGCTGAGCACAGGGCACAATGACTTCCCTGGTCCTGCTGGCCACACTGTTCCTGATGCAGGCCAGGATGCCATTGGCCTTCTTGGCCACCTGGGCACACTGCTGGCTCATGTTCAGCTGCTGTCAACCAGCACCCCCAGGTCCCTCTCTGCTTGGCTGCTCTCAGCCACTCTGCCCCAGCCCTTAGCTCTGCCTGGGGTTGCTGTGGCCAAAGTGCAGCCCCTGGCACTTGGACTTGTTGACTGCCATCCTGTTGGACTGTGCAGTTCCTAACCCAGCTCAGAGTGCTGCTGTCCAAGCCAGGGGCTGACAGCTTGGCCAGCAGTTTGCTATGGGGGACAGTGTCAAAGGCCTTGCTGAAGCCCAGGCAGACTACATCCACAGCCTGCCTAACATCCACCAGGCAGTCACCTGTCCAGACCCCAATGCTCCAGGCCACGGTGGGGACACAGGGTGCATCCATGTCCTGCTCTGACAGCACACGCTGGGGGGCTGTGGAGAAGTCACAGAACTACAGAATTGTCCCATTTGGCAAAGGCCTCCAAGATCATGGAGTGCAACCAGCAGCCCAACACCACCATGGCCACTAAACCATGTCCCCAGGTGCCATGGCCACATGTTCCTGGAACACCTCCAGGGGTGGTGACTCCACCATCTCCCTCAGCAGCCTGTTCCAATCCCTGACCACTCTTGCAGGAAAGGAAGCTCTTCACAGAGAGAGAGATTGGCCATTGGGATGTGCTGCCCAGGGAGGTGGTGGAGTCCCTATCCCTGGAGGTGTTTAGGAAGAGCCTGGATGAGGCACTTGGTGCCATGGTTTAGCTGATTAGATGGTTTAGTTGATTAGATGGTGCTTGGGTGATAGGTTTGATTTGGTAATCTCGAAGGTCTTTTCCAACCTGGTCCATTCCATTCCATTCCATTCCATTCCATTCCATTCCATTCCATTCCATTCCAATAGCCCCAAACTAGCCCTCCCCTGGTGCAGCTTGAGGCCATTTCCTCTCATCCTACTGATGGTTATTTGGGAGAAGAGATCAACTCCAGCCTCACTCCAACCTCCCTTCAGGTAGTTGTGCCCCAGGTCCCTCATCCCTGCTGTCCCCAGCAAAGCCACTGTGTGGCCGGTTGTCACGCCTGCTTTGGGCTCTGCAGAGCCACCATGGTTGTCCTGACCACAGGGTCCCATTACTGACCCAAGGCACCTGGGGAGCCTGGCCATGGGGTCCCATGACTGACCCAAGGCACCTGGGGAGCCTGGCCATGGGGTCCCATGACTGACCCAAGGCACCTGGGGAGCCTGGCCATGGGGTCCCATGACTGACCCAAGCCACTTGGGGAGCCTGGCCACGGGGTCCCATTACTGACCCAGGGCACCTGGGGAGCCTGGCCATGGGGTCCCATTACTGACCCAAGGCACCTGGGGAGCCTGGCCACGGGGTCCCATGACTGACCCAGGGCACCTGGGGAGCCTGGCCATGGGGTCCCATGACTGACCCAGGGCACCTGGGGAGCCTGGCCATGGGGTCCCATGACTAACCCAGGGCACCTGAGCCTGTGCCATGGGGTCCCATGACTGACCCAGGCACCGGGAGCCTGGCCATGGGGTCCCATGACTGACCCAGGGCACCTGGGGAGCCTGGCCATGGGGTCCCATGACTGACCCAGGGCACCTGGGGAGCCTGGCCACGGGGTCCCATGACTGACCCAGGGCACCTGGGGAGCCTGGCCATGGGGTCCCATGACTGACCCAGGGCACTTGGGCGCTGTGTTTCCCTGGGCCATGGGCTCAGCAGCAGTGGGGGCCAGGCAGCAGCCACGGGGGTGCTTTCCCCTCACATAAACACATCTCCAGCAGCTCACAGCCCCAGCGAGGGCAGAGCTGTGAATTTTCATCTCTCAGCTAATCAACTCGCCTGCTAGTCCAAACTTGTCAGGAGCTTTATCCCTGCCCTGCCAACCTCCTCCCGGCCCGCGAGTGACAGGAGACGTTCCCATCCCTCCTCGAGACACATCCAGCTGCTAGAAAAACAAACACCCTCCCCGTGGCCATTCCTCCTCGTCAAACAGCCCTGACCTCAGTCCCCTACAACAACATCTGCGCTGCGCGGGTGCCCGGCCCTCGGCACGGCCCTCGGCGCGGGCAGGAGCAGGGGAGGGCAGAGCCGTGGTACTGCCCGGGCAGGGCGTTTATTAATGGCTGCTTCTCCCTGGTCCTCTGTGACAAAAGATTAATCACCTGCTGCCCGTGAGGCTCCTGCAGACGAGAGGCAGCTGTGGCAGAGATGCTGGCCCCTTGCTATGCCCGGGGCCGGGCTTGCCCTGGCCTGGGGTGGAGCTGAGCTCCTGGGAAACTCGGTGTCTCTCTCAGCCCATCTTGTCGCCATGCTGCCTTGTGTCAAATGCCCTGAGCTCCTGTTTGGCCCTACATGTGCCCACGGGCAGCTGTGGCTCCAGGGCAGCCTGGAGACCCTGCTCTCCATCCCCCAGGTCACCAGGATTTCTCTGAGGTTTGCAGCCCTGCCCGCCCCATGCACTGGCCAACACTCCACCACTTCTGGCACCCTAATGTTGGCAGCAGCAGATCTATCCCTGGACCGTGGCAGGGAGCACTGGGCGCTGCTGGGCAGCGTGGGGGCCCTGGGAGGTCTCTGCCATGGTGTGTTGGGGCAAGGAGACCTCGTGCCCAGGGAACGTGCTGCTGCCCCAGCTCTCCCCGAGCAGCACAGGGAGCTGCTTCATCGACATGTAAACAGCTCTTGGACTCCACACGAAACAAATTCCCCCTTCTTTCAGAACAGGATGAAAACCATCAGAATCAGCTCTTCAGCTGGATTCCCTCTCCAGCACGGCTCTCAAGAGCCGTTCACCCCGTGGGAGGGCAGCGCAAGGGGACTGGAGCCTGTGGCAGGGCACTCCACAGCCCCCAGCCTGGGGACCAACCCTGGGTGGCCTGAGACTCTCTGGGACCGGAGCAGCCAGACCACATCCCACATCCAGCATCATTTTCAGCCTCCAAATCACCACCCAGACACATCCAGCATGGCTCTCCACGGGGCTCAGCCACCCTCCTGCCCCACCACAGCAGCCTGATGTGTGCGGAGCTGGCCCCTCATCACCTCCCCACCCCCTCCAGCCAAGGGTCTCTCCCAGCCAGAGCTCAGAACAGACTGGAGGCATATGGGGCATGGGAACCAGTGGAATCCTGTGGTCGTGGGGCAGTGTACTTCCAGCTGGACACTCAGATTCCTGGTGAGCTGAGCCCAGCTTGTTTTGTGTCGCAATGACACCTCCAGAGCCAGGGCTGCAGCTGTGCCTGCCAAGGTTACACAGGCAGCTTGCAGTCCTGCAGCTGCAGGGCAGGAGCTGCCTGTGACCCCCAAGCAGGTACAGTCACAGAGCCCAGCACTGAAGACACCACCAGTGAGATGCACAGATGGGAAGCAGAGGGCTGAAGCCCAGGCAGGTGGCATTTCACCCTCCAAATCTGGCCCTCTGTTTGCTCCTTCCTCTGTCCACATCCCAAAGGAGACAACTGCCCACAGAGTGATTTTTTCCAGCCCCTTTGCCCTGTGGCTTTGGCCACAGTGGGATGCCGCCTGCGGCTGGCAGCTGGTGGGTGATGGAGCTGTGGTGGCGACCGTGGCGCCTGGACGGCACCCAGGGGTTATCAGCAGCGGCGGCCGAGGCTGAAATAGCCAGGCAGGAGAGCAGGGTGAGCAGGGCTCAGCTCCTTGGCATGTTTGCTTGTGCTAAACCTGTGGGTGAATGCTTCTCACAACAACACTCAGCGGCTGAAGCCTCCTTTGGCCCAGGGCGAGAGCCAGGTCCGGGTTGTGCAAACAAACCCTGCCCGAGGCACCGCGGCCCTGACAACCACGAGAAGAAGCTGCAGGGCGGCCGCACACCCAGCCAAGGCTTGCTCCTGGCAGGGCTGCAGGGTACACAGGCTGAGGGACAGGCACGCTTCCCCAGGGATGCTCCTTGGCTGCTGATGTGATGTGGTCACCCTGGCCTGCTCAACAGAACCTTACCAGCATCCAGCATCCCCCAGCCCCCCCTGCAGCCCCCCCAGCCGGTGTGGTTCGTTGCCCTACTGCTGCTCCAGGATTCTGGATGTTCAGAATACCAGGAGGTGAGCTCTGGGTGCTTTTCATCCACAAAACGCTCTGGAGCAGGGAGCCAGCACTTGCAGAGAGAGCTGGGGAAACTGGGAATAGGTTCTGTGGCAGCGCAGTAAGGCCGTGCCTGCCCTGGCGAGATGGCTTGAGGGGGCACACAGCCCGAGATGGGGGTGCCCTGCGATGGGGGTGCCCTGCAGTGGAGCTGGCAAACGCTATTGCCCTCTCCCAGGTTCCAGCGGAGACTCGGGATAAAGCAGCCGTACGCGGCCGGGACAGGCCGTGCGGCGCCCGGTGCCTGCCCGGTGACTGTCCAGAGCCGTCCGGTGCCTGCCCGGTGGCTCCCCAGCCCGTTGCCGGTACCTCCCGGCTCTTCCCGCAGGTTCCCGGGCGCAGGTCTCCCTCTAGCGGCCACATTCCGCCTCGCACCGCCCGCGGGCACTCCGCCCGCTCCCCGCTGCCGCAGCGCCGGGGAAGAGGGTTCGGGGCCGCTCGCACCCGCTTGTACGAACCCAGCATCTCCGCACCGACCGGCCCCGGGTCGGTGGCAGGAAAGAAAGAGCGATTGGCTTTGGCCAGGGCTGCAGCGTTTGAGTTTGCACCGGGAAAACGAGGGCTGGAGCGGGACTGGAGCAAGGCAGGCAGGCAGCTGGCCACCCCCAGCCCAGGGGATGCCACCACAGCACTGCCCAAGCGCAGGCATCCCTTGACACATCCCATCAGGGATGTAGCTCTCCCCTGTATGATGGAGGGATGGCAAAGACCTCTCTGGCCACTCTCTCCCTCCTACCTCTCAGCCAGGGTTGCGCTCAGGGGCGGCTCTGACTTGCTCTGGTCACAGAGAATGGGGCCGGGTTGGGCTCCTGGCGCTGGGAACGGGCTCAGGCCTCGCCCCAGCCGGGAGCGAGGTCACTGCTTGCAGCGTGGGCTGGGCAGAGCCCCACGCTGTGGGTAGGGCAGGGGTTGGGGACATTCCAGGCTTGGGCAAGGACCTTAATCCACCTCTGCTGCTATAAGAAGCACCTGGGGCTGTGGCCCAGACTCACCAGTCCCGTTCCAGCCTGGGCCAGGCTCCTTGGCCGTGGTGAAGATGGTGATAGGGAGATGCGGAGCTCGTTTGGTGGCTGCTGCTTTGGCTGTGCTGCTCCAAAGTGGCATCAAGCCTGAGGAGATGACAAAGACCTTCTGCCCAGGTTGCTGCAAAACTTGCTCAGCTGAGCTGATGCAAAGATAAGAAAACCAGGTCAGAGCTGAGGTGTGTGTTAGAGATAACACAGCTGTGGCCTCAGTCCCAAGGCTGGGCTGGGAGGCACCTGCAGCAGCCCCAAGCTCTCCAGGGAAGAAAGGTGCTGGCTCCCTGCAGGGAGAATGCTGCAGCCCGGGCAGAGGGAACTTTGCTGGAGCCAGTGCCCCTGCTGGGCTGGAAGTCCTGGCTGTATCCTGTGACATCCCTGAGCCATGCCCCTCCAAGTGCAGGCAGTACCCAGGGTCCTGGCACCTCACCCCAAACCCCAAGTGTTTACTTACCCTCAAAGCAGTCAGGGCCACACCAGAACACTGTGGCAAAGAGCTGGAATGGAATGGAATGGAATAGAATAGAATAGAATAGACCAGGTTGGAAGAGACCTTTGAAATCATGAAGTCCAACCTATCACCCAACACCACCTAATCAACCAAACCATGGCACCAAGCACCCCACCCAGTCTCCTCCTAAACACCCCCAGGGATGGTGACTCCACCACCTCCCCGGGCAGCCCGCTCCCAGCTACCCCTAGACAACTGCTTTTACTTTAGAAAGGCGAAAAGCCCCTTGCTGGGCAGAGCTTGCTGGGCAGAGCTTGCTGTGCCCTGGCACCTGAACCATGGCACTGCCACCAAGAACACCTCAGGCATCAGCTTTCAGATGGGGGATGGCCAGCAGACCGCAGCCAGCCACAGCTGCTGGTGACCTACCACCCCCTGAAGGAATCTGCTGTTTCCTGCCACTTCCCAGCACACATCCAGCCTTGGGACGTTCCTGGGCTGCTTCCTGCTTGCTCCCCACACAGGGCTGGACTCCAAACAACCTCTGAGGCCATTTGCACATCTTGAAAATAAACTCCTTTATTGAGGGTACGAATGTTTAACACGTTTAATGCCATCAGCTCTATAAAAACGCTGAAAGACTCCAGCCTGGTACAGTTGGCTTTACAAATTTACAGCTGTTAATGAGTTAATACTTAGGTGTGTACATTTTGCACTTCATTAGACTCCATTAGCCAGTGACAAACTCTGCAACCCCCCCCTCCCCTCTCCCCCACCCCCCCCATCTAACAGCTGGGCAGTGGAAAGGAGAAGTATTTCGTTGCTTCCACACAGAATCTCTACATCAACAGTTAAAAAAGTCCTAACCCTAAATGTCTCACTGAATGAGCTGGATCCATTTGGAATACCTTTGTGCTTAAGTCTCTCTCTGATCAGCTACTAGCAAAAATACATTCCTCTGCATCCCCCCCCCCCCTCGACTTGAGAAGAACAGAACTCAGTGCATCTCCTACCAGACTTCACCAGAGGACACCTCTCTACAGCTATGGATAAAGAAAGGGGCTAATACCTCTTAGATTAATGTAATAGCAAAGAAACACCTTAAAGCAGTGTATACAAAAGCCTCACCTTTGAATCCCAGGTGATAACATGGGCCAAGAAAACTTCCACCTGCCCATCAGATTTGATCTTTACTCTCCTCAAGAGGAAAAAAAACCCAAAGTCTGCTGTGAAGACTTGAAATGAATCAAAGTGATAAATGTGCTTCCAGAAGTTGCTGCCCAGGTCTCTCTCCTCGCTGCCTGTCTCACACACAGCCTGTTCCACTAGGCCAGGAGCAGCAGCACGCAACACCATGAATTGAAAAGGCTACCAAAAAGCCTCTAACCCCCTTGTTCTGGTGTTAAAAAACTTGTCTGAGACAGGGCAGCAGGGCCGCCTCACGCCACAGCCGCCCCAAGGCAGCACACGAGCTCTGATTCCCCCCAGAACAAGACTCAAAGCCAGAAGGAACCTTCAAGGCCATGTGCAGTGGTGCAGCCACCAGCTGCAGGGTCGTGCAGCGAGGCAGGTGGACGTGTTCTGTCCAGGGAGATAGGGAGAAACGAGACAGGACACCGTCTCTGGCAGTGGGGGGCTGCAACAGTGACCCTGCTGCAGAGGGCAGTGCAGGACCTTGACCCACACGGAGCAGCTCCTACACTTAGGATCTGAATTGGACCAGTTCCCAAGCCCCACCCCGAGCAGGACCCCAGGGCTGTGCTCCCAGCCCTGCCTCTGGCCTGGGCTGCCTTTGCCCAGCTCTTCTCACCGGTGGCTCAGAACCAGCCGTGCCAGCAGTGATGGGCAGCACAGGCAGCACCTCTCGGCGAGCACAAACCCTTCAGAGCACAGCCAGCAGCTGCTCCTCCTCTCTTGGGCCCATTTTTCACGCACACAAGATTTCCCTCAAACTTTGTCAGCTCTTTGCAAAGTCCTTTGTTTAACCTCAGTGAACTCCCACATCTCCTCCCTGTGAGGCAGAGCACTGAGAGCAGATCAAGATTTTCCTGCCACAAACGTGCATTTTGTGTGAAGCCACCGAGATACAGAGAGTCCATCACACAGCAGCGAGGATTTGGTTCCATAGTTGCAGCCAAGGGAAGCCAGCAAGATCCCACAGCTCACTGGGGGGGGGGGAAACCCAGCTCAGCTGCACACAGCTGAGAGAGGAGGGACAGAATTATTGCTTTTGTTTGGAGCAGAAGATCCCAGGAGACTAAAATCCTGTGCCACGTGGAGCAGTGATTGGTGGGTTTGCAAGTTAACAGCAAGACCTCTGTCAAGGGGCAGCCAAGATCCTTTCCTCAGCAGTCCTGCACACAACAGCAGAATGCTTGAAGGGCTTGGAAATGGGAGGTGCCAAGCCAGAAAGCAGAGCTCAGCCACCCAGGGCACACAGGCAGAGGGTTATAGGAAAGGCAAAAGCACTGCCTGGACAATGGACACCAAGAGAAAAGTGACCTGGGTTGTGGCACAGCTCAGTTCTACCCAAAGAAACTTGTGTGTGCTTCCTCAAAGAGCTGGGAGCCATCTCCTGAAGGCTGAAGGGTGGCTGCTTGCCTCAGCCTGGTGCTCACCTGACAGGATTGGTAGCTTGCTAATGTATTTCATCTAAGAGCCACCTCCTAAAGGCTGAAGGGTGGCCTCCTAAAGGCTGAAGGGTGGCTGCCTGCCTCAGCCTGGTGCTCACCTGACAGAATTGGTAGCTTGCTAATTCATTTTATCTAGGAGTCATCTCCTAAAGGCTGAAGGGTGGCTACCTGCCTCAGCCTGGTGCTCACCTGACAGAATTGGTAGCTTGCTAGCTCATTTTATCTAACAGCCATCTCCTAAAGGCTGAAGGGTGGCCTCCTAAAGGCTGAAGGGTTGCTGCTTGCCTCAGCCTGGTGCTCACCTGACAGAACTGGTAGCTTGCTAGCTCATTTTATCTAACAGCCATCTCCTAAAGGCTGAAGGGTGGCCTCCTAAAGGCTGAAGGGTTGCTGCTTGCCTCAGCCTGGTGCTCACCTGACAGAACTGGTAGCTTGCTAGCTCATTTTATCTAACAGCCATCTCCTAAAGGCTGAAGGGTGGCCTCCTAAAGGCTGAAGGGCTGCTGCTTGCCTCAGCCTGGTGCTCACCTGACAGAATTGGTAGCTTGCTAGCTCATTTTATCTAACAGCCATCTCCTAAAGGCTGAAGGGTGGCCTCCTAAAGGCTGAAGGGCTGCTGCCTACCTCAGCCTGGTGCTCACCTGACAGAATTGGTACTGTGCTGAATCATTTTAGCCAATGGCAAGAATGCAAAAGAAACCCAGCGCTGGGTCCAGCCTTTGGGGCTCCCAGGAGCAGCTGTTTCTGCAGCTTGGGTGGTGCCCCCCTCGCTGTGCTCAGAGGATCACATTCAGAACTCAGGCTTAGTTCAGGCACTTGTTAGAAAATGTTCATCTGGAGGGAGGGGGGAAAAAAACCCACCCACCAACCCAACTCTGCAAACAAAGTCACTGCTGCATGATTTAGAAGTAGCATTTTCAGTGCCATCAGGGGCTGAGTTAGGTCCCACCCCGTGGTTATGGTTCTCCTTATCCCTAGTGACTCGGGGACTGCTGCCATGAGACATTCTGAGGCTGCTGTAGAGCTGTAGGGAAGGTTTCTTCAGAAACCAACAGAATTAGTTCCCTACCTATTGAAGACAAGGAAGAAAAATTTATATATATATATATATATATATATCAAATACTAAATGCTTTATACAGACAGAAATCTGCTCCTATGGAAATAAATAAACTGGAGTGGAAATAAAACAGTGTCTGAGCTGCAGGAGGCTAAGCTGTGGAATGTCACATCCCCATCTCTAGGGACTAGCTGCTGGTGGGCAGGAGGATCTCCAGCTCTTTGCCGTTGGACACCACAGTAGTGTTGGAGCAGCTGCTCGCCACGTCCGTGGGGGCACCCAGAGAGGGCCCCTGGGAAGGGGTTTTGGGGAGTGGAGTCGGAGCAGCAGGCGACTGAGCCAGGCCAGGCTTCTTTGGGGGAATGGGTGGAGGGTTCCCCCTTTCCGCTCTGGGAATGGTTGGAGACTTAATTCCAGGAGACAAGGGGCTCAGAGGGCTGGAAACCTTGCCAGGGCCCGGGGAGTGAGCGGATTCGTTCTTGGGGCTCACGGCGGCGGCCAGGTTCCGATAGTCCGTGCCGAAGGGAGAGCTGTTGGGGGAGACGGGTTTGATGGGTCCCTGCTGGCTGGTGAACCGGGAGAGCACCTGAGTGACCGTGTTGCGAGCCAGCTGCTTGGCGGCAGAGTTGTCTGCCAGAGTAGGAGACAGGTCCCGGGACGGAGGGCTCTGCAGGCCGCTGGACTGGTGGTCCTGCTCGGCCTGGGCCTGGAACTTGTGCCGAGCCGCGTGGAAGCGCTGGTTGATCCCCACCTGGTAGGAGGACTGGTAGCCGGGGCTGCCGGCCGAGGCGCCCACCAAGCGTTTCGTCAGGACGGGTGAGGAGCAGGGAGAAGGAGTTAGGGAGGAGGCAGCCGTGCTGCTGGGGGACAGGGAGACCCCAGCAGAAGAGAGCTGGGCCATCAGGTGCACAGGGGACTCTGTTCTGACCGGGGAACCGTTCTCCACCGCGCCCTCTGAGGCCGCGGCAGCAGCTTTCTCCTTCTGAGCCTGGCCCTCCGCCGGGCTCGGCTGTGGCGGCTCGCCGCCGGCCTGCAGGTCGCCCTCACAGTGCCCGTTGGACTTTGCATAGGGGTGAGGAGGGGCAGTGGGGCTGGGCACGGCGTGGGCAGCTCTGCTGGCACTGGCAGGCCCTGCCTGCAGGCCCTCAGTCTGGCAGGACACGGACCTCACCGGGGGGCTCTCGGTTGCGACACCTCTGGACATCAGCGAGGGGCTTGGCTGCGAGGGCTCGGGGGGACTCTGCTCCTGGCGAGAAGCCTCCAGCTCTTTCAGGACCTTCTTCAGACATTCCACCTCTTCTTTGAGAGCTTTGGTACGGTTCTCTTCCCTGTTCAGCTTGGCTTTCAGCTGCTCTCTTTCAATGTCAAACTCTGAGAGCTGTTTCTCTACCTGTGCTTCCATCTGCAGACCGCGCTTCCTCTTGGATGCCAGCTCCTCTTCCAGTTTACTCACCTTGCTCTTCTCTTTTTCCAGTTTCAAGCTCAGCTCTCTGCTGTCTTCTGCCCTTCTTCAGCTGCTTTGGCAGTGGCCTTCTTGCACTCCACTACAAGCATGGAGGACAGCTGCTTGTGGCGTGCCCTCTCCTCCTCCAGCTGGCTCGACAGCTTCTTCTGCTCTTTTTCAAACTTCTTCACTTGGGACTTCTCGAACTCCAGCTGCAGGATGAGAATGGAAAGGGCTGTGAGGGAGCCAGGAAGCCTCCTGCAGGTAAATGAAGCGCAGCAGCCCACCGGGGAATGGGGTTGCTAGGGATCGTGGAGAAACTCCCCAGCGGCAGTTGGCAACGGCTAAGGAACCTCTTCCTTATGAGGAAAGGCTGAGGGAGCTGAGCCTCTGCAGCTTGGAGGAAGGGAGACCAAGGGGTGAGCTCATTCATAAAGATGTAAAGGGAGAGTGCTGCCCAGAGAGTCTGTGGAGACATTCAAACCCCACCTGGACGTGTTCCTGTGTGACCTACCCTAGGAGGTCCTGCTCTGGCAGCGGGGTTGGACTTGATCTCCAGAGATCCCTTCCAACCCCTAGCATTCCCTGAGGAGGATTTTGCCCCAGGAACCTCCAAGGCACTCATGTATGACTCATGCTGCATGTACTAAGAGCTGTTACTTGCCAGCAGCTTGATCATGTGTGAAATTCAACTGACCTTTGGTGAGACCTACACCCAGTCTGCCCAGTGCTGACCCAACCACTGAGCTGGAGCAGAGCCTCTTTCTGCCTCATTTGCTGCTTTGTGGCTTTGCCTTTTAAAGGCATTTCCACTTTAGAATGCTGATGTGCTTTGTCTGCTTAATGAAGACTACAGTGCTTGAGTAACACAAAGCAGCAGCAGCTGAAATATTTATTAGCAGCTCTGAAGAACTCCCCCCAGGGAGATCTTTCATGACTTACTCTGAATTTGAGTGCTGGAGAGCCCTGTCATTTGCAATTGCAGGCCTGCTCTTGAGAACTTCTCAGCTTTCAGGCTGAAGGAGGATTTCAAAGCAGCTGATTGCCTGTGAATAGCTTCCAGCACTGCCCAGCCACCAAACCCCCCCCTTCCCAAAAGTCTTCAGCTTGGCTTATTTCCTATGGAACCGATAAAAGCTGGGAGTGCCCCACAGAGGAGGGAGCTCCCCACTTCTCTTTCAACAGCAAGGTGCAATTAGACAGCAACTACTGGAGTTCACCACCCAGCAGCCTGGGTTTTCCCTGGGCTGGGTCATTTCCAGCAGCCAAACCCTACCTGCTGGGTGAGCCTCTCCCTCTCCTTCTCCAGCATGTAGGTGACATCATCGCCCTCCGCCGTGTCCTGGGCGTGCCGCTGCCGCTCCTCCTCCAGGTCCAGGATCACCTGCCAGACAAACACGGGGCACTTGGATCTGCCAGCACCTCCCCACACAAAGCCAAAGCCAAAGGACACAGGAGAGCCACCCACCAGCCTCAGGCACCTGAATTCAACTCCCAAAAAAACCATCCCAGAAAGCAGGTTTTGGATAAGCTACATCCAAGTGCCAAGTTCTACACCTTGGCCACAGCAACCCCAGGCAGGGCTACAGGCTGGGGACAGAGTGGCTGGAGAGCAGACAGGCAGAGAGGGACCTGGGGGTGCTGGTTGACAGCAGCTGAACATGAGACAGCAGAGTGCCCAGGTGGCCAAGAAGGCCAATGGCATCCTGGCCTGCAGCAGGAACAGTGTGGCCAGCAGGAGCAGGGAGGTCATTCTGACCTGTGCTCAGCACTGGTTAGGCCACACCTTGAGTCCTGTGTCCAGTTCTGGGCCCCTCAGTTTAAGAAGGACATTGAGACTCTTGAAGGTGTCCAGAGAAGGACAACAAAGCTGTGGAGGGGTCTGGAGCACAGCCCTGGGAGGAGAGGCTGAGGGAGTTGGGGTTGCTTAGCCTGCAGAAGAGGAGGCTCAGGGGAGACCTTCTTGCTCTCTCCAACTCCCTGAAGGGAGGCTGTAGCCAGGTGGGGGTTGGTCTCTTCTCCCAGGCACCCAGCACCAGAACAAGAGGACACAGTCTCAAGCTGTGCCAGGGGAGGTTTAGGCTGGATGTTAGGAAGAAGTTCTTCCCAGAAAGAGAGATTGGCCATTGGGATGTGCTGCCCAGGGAGGTGGTGGAGTCCCCATCCCTGGAGGTGTTTAGGAAGAGCCTGGATGAGGCCCTTGGTGCCATGGTTTAGTTGATCAGATGGTGTTGGGTGATAGGTTGGACTTCATGATTTCAAAGGTCTCTTCCAACCTGGTCTATTCTATTCTATTATTCTATTCTATTCTATTCTATTCTATTCTATTCTATTCTATTCTATTCTATTCTACTCCATTCTATTCTACTCTACTCCATTCTACTCTACTCCATTCTACTCTACTCCATTCTACTCTACTCCATTCTACTCTACTCCATTCCATTCCATTCCATTCCATTCCATTCCATTCCATTCCATTCCATTCCATTCCATTCCATTCCACTCCACTCCACTCCACTCCATTCTCCAAGATGCTGTTATTGGGTATGGGTTGAGTCAGTTTGTGAAAGAAGCTGGGAAAACCTCACTGGCAGTATCTTCATTTGACTACTTGAGCAGCTGAATGACACATTTCTCCTGCAGGCTGCAGAACAGCCCTGAGGAGCTCGTGTGATCCACCCTGGGCTGCATGATGCACTCACAGATTCATGGAACAGATTCACAGAATGGGTTGGGTTGGAAGGGACTTTAAAGACCATCCAGTTCCAACCCCACTGGCATGGGCAGGGACACCTCCCACCAGCCCAGGTTCCTCAAGGCCTCATCCAGCCTGGCCTTGAACACTTCCAGGGAGGGCACATCCACAACCTCCCTGGGCAACCTGTGCCAGAGCCTCCCCACCCTCACTGTGAAATATTTCTTCCTAACTTCCAGTCTCAATCTCCCCTCTTCCATCTTCAAACCATTGTCCCTCATCCTGTCACTATAAGCCCTTGTAAAAAGTCCCTTCCCAGTTTTCTTGTAGGCTCAATCTCCCCTCTTCCATCTTCAAACCATTGTCCCTCATCCTGTCACTATAAGCCCTTGTAAAAAGTCCCTCCCCAGTTTTCTTGTAGGCCCCTTTCAGGTAGTGGAAGGCCACTATAAGATCATCAGGACTTCCCAGCGGGACACAAAGCTCAGAGGAGCAGAGGAACTGCCCCAGAGCCCACCCAGCCTGGGCACAGGGGCACTGACAGCTCCAGTGAGATGCTCCTCACTCAGGTTTCAGCAGCAATTCACATCCAGGCTTTGCCCCCACTTTCTCACAGGGCATTTAAGGACTGCAGTGCAAAGTTTATTTTAAAGGACATCAATGTGCTCTTCCACTTAAGAACAAGATGAGCTCTTGAAGTGAAGCTGCTTGCCATAAGGACCCTGTGAAGGAGCTCCTTCAGCTTTGATGCTGCATGATTGAAATTCTATTAACTCAACAACAACAACCACCACCACCAAAAAAAGCCAGAACACAAACTTCCCAAGAGGATTTTCTGCCCTGTTTCACCACCAAAACTCCAGGCTTCCCCCAGCACATGCTCAGCTCCTCAGCCTTCCTGAAATTCAGGCCTCCAAACAATGTTGAAATACCTTTAAGTACAGAAGGAACATGTTTTGAACCAGGAGAGGGGGGGAATACCTGATTCTAACAGCAGGCTGGATACCTGGCTGAGATGTGCCCCACAGCCTTGCTGCTCTTGCCAATGACTTAGAGGACAACCCAAAAGCTGAAGGTGCCTCCAGCTGCTCACCCTAAGCACAGTGGTTGGGCTGGACAAGCCAAGCTGCCTGCCTGCTTGTGTCATATTAAAGCTTCTGCCACAGAAATGCTTCAGACTCTTCACAGACTGGAAGGAACTGGCTCTGGCTCATGCTCATCAAAGCAGAGTAAGGGAAAAGAAATTAACCCCCATCCATGAGCAATGAAACAGAAGGTTCAGCTTTGAACCTCCTGATGAGAAACAGAATGTGACTCCTGGCACCTTTGTAGATGATTTGGTTAAGTTTTAATATTGAAGCAAGAGAGATATCTGAGAAAACACAGAAATGGGCTGCCCAGGGAGGTGGTGGAGTCCCCATCCCTGGAGGTGTTCAAGAGGGGATTGGATGTGGCACTTGGAGCCATGAGGCCTGTGGTGACAGGTTGGACTCGATGAGCTTTGAGGGCTGTTCCAACCTTGGTGATTCTGTGTTGGCCCAGGCACCCACCAAACAGACTTGACATTGGAAAAGGAAGCTCCTAGACACCAGTGGAAGAGCTTACAGCTGCATATTACTGAGTGAGAGGTTCAGACAGTGGTGCAGATTCCTCTTGGTTACCAAAATTCCAGGTACTTAAAGATCATAGTATCATAGTACCATAGTATCAGTCAGGGTTGGAAGGGACCACAAGGATCAGCTAGTTCCAACCCCCCTGCCATGGGCAGGGACACCCCACACTAGAGCAGGCTGGCCAGAGCCTCATCCAGCCTGGGCTTAAACACCTCCAGGGACAGGGCCTCAACCACCTCCCTGCACAACCCATTCCAGGGCTTCACCACTCTCATGGGGAAGAACTTCCTCCTCACCTCCAGCCTGAATCTCCCCACCTCCAGCTTCATTCCATTCCCCCTAGTCCTATCACTACCTGATAGCCTGAAAAGTCCCTCCCCAGCCTTCTTGTAGGCCCCCTTCAGATACTGCAAGGCCACAATGAGGTCACCTCAGAGCCTTCTCTTCTCCAGACTGAACAGCCCCAAAGATAGAAGAGAATGGAATGGAATGGAATGGAATGGAATGGAATGGAATGGAATGGAATGGAATAAACCAGGTTGGAAAATACCTTTGAGATCATCAAGTCCAACCTATCACCCAACACCATCTGATCAGCCATGGCACTAAGAGCTCCATCCAGTCTCTTCTTAAACACTTCCAGTGCTGGTGACTCCACCACCCCCCTGGGCAGCACATTCCAATGGTCAATCTCTCTTTCTGGGAAGAATTTCTTCCTAGCATCCAAGCTGAGCTGCAAGCCAAATGCAGCTCCTGCCCTCTGCACATCCCCTCTGGAGCAGGACCTACCTTTCTGTGCCTGCTCTCGGCAGCAGCCAGCTGGGATAACATTCTTTCCTGCATGTTCTTGCAGTGTTTCATCACCACTTTCAGAATAGCCAAGGGATTGGAGCATACTGGTTGCTTTTCACCGTGGTTTCCTTCTTTCAGAGCCTCAAAGTCTCTCTGCAAAGCCATTAAGGGGTCACTGATGTTGTACTTCCCATAGCGCTCCTCAATGAAGGTGTCTCTGTGCTGGGCCTGCAACACAACAACAGAGCTGCAATTCAGGACAGGAAAACAGAAAAGCAGCTGGAGAAGAAAACCATTTGCAGTGATCCTCCCTCTTCCCCAGTCTTCCACTTGGAGATGAAGAGATCTTCACAGAGTCTGATTCGTATCCTGCTCTCTGCCGTTAGAGCACCCTGAAGGAACACAAGAGTCATGTTCAAGCTTAACAGACAAGAGACAGCAGTTCATAGGAGGAACCAGTGGAGAGATGCTCCTGCTGCTCAGCAGTGCAGTCCAGGCCACCAGTGTGGCTTTCAAAGCCAAGCTGGACTATGCCATAACTGACCAATATCAGGCCAGCAACAAGGGGACAAACACCATGTTCTTCACATCCTATTCATAGAATGGCTTGGGTTGGAAGGGAGCTTAAAGATCACAGAACCACAGAATGGTTTGGGTTGGAAGGGAGCTTAAAGATCACAGAACCATAGAATGGTTTGGGTTGGAAGGGAGCTTAAATATCATAGAACCATAGAATGGTTTGGGTTGGAAGGGAGCTTAAGATCACAGAACATAGAATGGTTTGGGTTGGAAGGGAGCTTAAAGATCACAGAACCATAGAATGGTTTGGGTTGGAAGGGAGCTTAAAGATCACAGAATCACAGAATGGTTTGGGTTGGAAGGGAGCTTAAAGATCACAGAATCACAGAATGGTTTGGGTTGGAAGGGAGCTTAAAGATCACAGAATCACAGAATGGTTTGGGTTGGAAGGGAGCTTAAAGATCACAGAATCACAGAATGGTTTGGGTTGGAAGGGAGCTTAAAGATCACAGAACCATAGAATGGTTTGGGTTGGAAGGGAGCTTAGAGATCATAGAATCACAGAATGGTTTGGGTTGGAAGGGAGCTTAAAGATCACAGAACCATAGAATGGTTTGGGTTGGAAGGGAGCTTAGAGATCATAGAATCACAGAATGGTTTGGGTTGGAAGGGAGCTTAAAGATCACAGAACCATAGAATGGTTTGGGTTGGAAGGGAGCTTAAAGATCACAGAACCATAGAATGGTTTGGGTTGGAAGGGAGCTTAGAGATCACAGAATCACAGAATGGTTTGGGTTGGAAGGGAGCTTAGAGATCACAGAACCATAGAATGGTTTGGGTTGGAAGGGAGCTTAAAGATCACAGAACCATAGAATGGTTTGGGTTGGAAGGGAGCTTAGAGATCATAGAAGCACAGAATGGTTTGGGTTGGAAGGGAGCTTAGAGATCACAGAATCACAGAATGGTTTGGGTTGGAAGGGAGCTTAGAGATCATAGAATCACAGAATGGTTTGGGTTGGAAGGGAGCTTAAAGATCACAGAACCATAGAATGGTTTGGGTTGGAAGGGAGCTTAAAGATCACAGAACCATAGAATGGTTTGGGTTGGAAGGGAGCTTAGAGATCACAGAATCACAGAATGGTTTGGGTTGGAAGGGAGCTTAGAGATCACAGAACTAGAATGGTTTGGGTTGGAAGGGAGCTTAAAGATCACAGAACCATAGAATGGTTTGGGTTGGAAGGGAGCTTAGAGATCATAGAATCACAGAATGGTTTGGGTTGGAAGGGAGCTTAGAGATCATAGAAGCACAGAATGGTTTGGGTTGGAAGGGAGCTTAGAGATCACAGAACCATAGAATGGTTTGGGTTGGAAGGGAGCTTAGAGATCATAGAATCACAGAATGGTTTGGGTTGGAATGGATCATAAAATTATAGAAGTGTTAGGGCTGGAAGGGACCTCAAGGATCATGCAGTTCCAACCCCCTCACACTACAGCAGGTTGCTCACAGCCACCTCCAGCCTGGCCTTCAAAACCTCCAGGGCTGAGGCTTCCACCACCTCCCTGGGCAACCTGTGCCAGTGTCTCACCACTGTTACAGTGAAAAACTCCTTCCTAACATCCACTCTGAATCTAACCACTTCTAGTTTAGTTCCCTTCCCCCTAGTCCCATCATTACCTGACACCCTAAAAAGTCCCTCCCCAGCTTTCATCTTAAAGATCACCCAGGTCCATGCCACTGCCATGGGCAGGGACACCTCCCCCTAGCCCAGGTTGCTCAAGACCCCATCCAGCCTGGCTTTGAACATTTCCAGGCTTGGAGACTCCACAATTTCTCTGGGCAGGCTGTTGCAGTGCCTCACCCCCCCCTCATGGTGAAGAACAGCAGACTCTGATCCAGTACAGCAAGGCTATAAAAAGTGTGTGGTGAGGACAATAAACCTCCTGTCAGCAGAAAGGAGTTGTTCAAGCTGTTAACATCTAAGGTTTCACTTAGGCTCCTAGCTAATAAAACTGCTCATTAATGCCTTTACAATGGGCAAAAGGTGGTGGTCCCTCACCAAGAGCAAACCAACTGGAGACAAAGGATGAAAGCACAGCAGCTCCACTAAGATCCTCATACCACAGCTACCTGCTCCCTGGGCTCTGACATTCCCCAAGTGTGCAGAGGCAAGGAGGTAAATATCAGTTCCTGCTCCATGAATCATTTACTGCTGCTCTGGTGGAAGAGCAGTGGCGTGGCTGGCTTGATGTCACCATCAAAGAATGTCATGTTGAGCAATTAAAAGGAGTTTTTACTCTTGCAAGAGCCCTATAAATCTCTACATTGTTACTGAAACTCCCTTCATGTTCTCATGCAGACTAAACAGAGCTTCATTTCTCAAGAAGCAAGATCAGAGTGATTAAGGCTTTTGTTTCCCTCCCCCCTTGGTGACACATGAGAATTGATGTCTCTTGGTGACACACGAAGAGCCAAGGAGACTCACAGCTACTAAGCTTCACAGTGACAGTGTTTGCAATCAGCCAGTTAATTGTGGCCTTCCAGGATCTGAAGGGGGGGCTACAAGAAAGCTGGGGAGGGACTTTTTAGGGTGTCAGGGAGGGATAGGACTTGGGGGGGGCGGGGAGTGGGATGGAAAACAAAATAGAAATGGGTAGGTGCCCAGGGAGGTGGTGGAGTAACTGACCCTGGAGTGTTCAAGGAGGGACTGGATGTGGCACTTGGAGCCATGGGTTGGTTAGTCAGGAGGTGGTGGGTGATAGGTTGGACTTGATGATCTCTGAGGTCTTTTGCAACCTTATTGATTCTATGATTCTATGATTTTATGATTCAGATTGGATGTTAGGCAGAAGTGCTTCCCCAGGAGGGTGGGGAGAGCCTGGCACAGGTTAACCAGGGAGCTAGTGGAAGCCTCATCCCTGGAGGTTTTTAAGGCCAGGCTGGCTGTGGCTGTGAGCAACCTGCTCTGGTGTGAGTTGTCCCTGGCCAGGGCAGGGGGGGTTGGAACTGGCTGAGCCTTGAGCTCCCTTCCAACCCTGACAATTCTGTGATTCCAGCTGGAGATGTGTTTGTTGGGATAGCAACAGCCTTATCCTCCTGAACAGCTGCTGTGGAGGTCCAAACAACAACATTTCATAAGCATGAAATATTAGCTCCATGTTCTCCCCCACATTGAAAACAGATAACCAAACACCAGAAGGCATAAGAGGGAAAACAGCTCCACACTGGAAAGAGTCCTCGGAGCTGATCCATCTTGGTTCCAAGGGATGTAATAGTTTCATAGTTTCAGTTAGGGTTGGAAGGGACCACAAGGATCATCCAGTCCCAACCCCCCTGCCATGGGCAGGGACACCCCACATTAGATCAGGCTGGCCAGAGCCTCATCCAGGCTGGGCTTAAACACCTCCAGGGATGGGGCCTCAACCACCTCCCTGCACAACCCAGTCCAGGGCTTCCCCACTCTCATGGTGAGGAACTTCCTCCTCCCCTCCAGCCTGAATCTCCCCACCTCCGGCTTCATTCCATTCCCCCTAGTCCTATCACTCCCTGATAGCCTGAAAAGTCCCTCCCCAGCCTTCTTGGAGCCCCCTTCAGATCCTGGAAGGCCACAATGAGGTCACCTCAGAGCCTTCTCTTCTCCAGACTGAACAGCCCCAACTCCTTCAGTCTGTCCTCACAGGAGAGGTGCTCCAGCCCTCTGCTCCTCCTCCTGGCCTGCTCTGGACACCTTCCAGCACCTCCAGATCCCTCTTGTCATAGGGGCTCCAGAACTGGAGGCAGTACTCCAGGTGGGGTCTCAGCAGAGCTGAGTAGAGGGGGAGAATCCCTCCCCTTGCCCTGCTGGCCACACTTCTCCTGCTGCAGCCCAGGCTCTGATTGGCTTTCCGGGCTGCAAGTGCACCCTGAGAGCTCCTGGGGAGCTTCTCCTCCCCCAGCACCCCCAGGCTCTCTCCTCAGGGCTGCTCCCCAGCCGTCCCTGCCCAGCCTGCATTTGTGCCTGGGGTTGCTTTGACCCAGCTGCAGGACCCTGCCCTTGGTCTTGTTGAAGCTCCTGAGGTTGGCTTGTGCCCACCTCTCCAGCCTGCCCAGCTCCCTCTGGCTGGATCCCTTCCCTCCAGCTGTCTGCTGCACCACACAGCTTGGTGCCATCAGCAACCTTGCTGAGGCTGCACTCAGTGCCACTGTCCCTGGCACCCACAGAGATGTTGAACAAGCCTGGTCCCAGGACTGATCCCTGAGGGACTCTGCTTGTCCCTGGCCTCCACTGGGCCATGGACCATTGGCAGCCACTCTTTGGGTGCGGCCATCAAGCCAGTTCTGTATCCAGCTAGTGGTCCATCCATCAAACCCATCACTGGTTTCAGCTGGCAGGGTTCTGGGGTAAATGCTGAGGATCTGTGAGCCTCAGCCTGGTGTCTCCTTGTGGTGCCAGTGCCTGCGTGGTCCTGTGCCTGGCAGGGCTGAGAACCCAAGGCCTTCACATCTGAGGTTCAATTGGATTCTGCTTGATTCATGGTAGCCATGGCAACCAGCCCTCAGCAGATCATTCCCACCTTTGCTTTTCCAGGGCCTGCTCTGCGCAGGGCCATGCTCATGAGGCCACGGTGTGAGCTCTCCTCTGCCCCACTCACCTACACCACCCTCTCCCGAAATGCAGGAGGTCAGTACCTCTGGTCACACTCCTCCTCCCCAGCATGCCATCACCTTGAAAGCAGCTGAATTCCAGGCACACCTTGGCACGCTGCAGAGGGGAGCTGTGATGCCAGCTGCACTCCTCTGGACAGAGCCCACACCCCTCACGGTCCTGCCTCATCAGCTGAGCTGCAGCTTGCTCTGCCCACATCTGGGCACCCTCAGGAGCCTGCACAGAAAGCTGAGCCACTCCAAGCTACCAAAGCTGTTC